>JAKSZP010006744.1:0-155975 GCA_022478985.1 Massospora cicadina
TGAATCCACACAATGTATCACATTGCAACAAACTTCTGTAAAAACAGCAACCACATATGAATTGATTCACATAGTTTTCCCAAATATTGCACAGAATTACAAAAATCATTAGTGGCTAAGTTCACGTGCTATACTAGCAGCCAAAAACAATGATGTCAATGCCATCAATTTCAGCATTCAAAATGAAATACCAGGTGAAGTGACAACATATAAGTTCATTGATACTATAATGAATCAAGATTAAGTTATCAATTTTCCAACTGAATTCTTGAATTAAAATGATTTGCCAGGTATGCCGCCAAATGTTTTAACATTGAAAATTGGCGTGCCTATCATTCTTCTCTGAAACATCAATCCACCACAGCTTTTCAACGGTACCAGGCTTTCAGTGAAAAAGATGATGAACAATATCATTGAAGCTACAATCTTAAATGGAAATTTAAAGGAGAAGATGTACTGTTGCCACGTATCCCAATGATTCCAACAGATATGCCATTTGAATTCAGACGTTTGCAGTTTCCAGTGTGACTCACATTTGCAATGACCATCATTAAAGCACAGGGATAATCGCTACAAGTGTGTGGACTAAATTTGAAAAATTCATGCTTCTCACATGGACAGATGTATGTGGCCTGCTCACGCTTCAGAAAACCTTCTGATTTATTCATGTATGCACCATATGAAAAAACAAAAAATATTGTGCATCTAAAAGCGCTTCAATAAACAGAATTAAAACACAAACACTTTCTATCTTTAAGTGGCATTGCAATGCATGTCGGGTACTCATACTAATATTATCACACTAATTTGAAAACCATGCAAACAAAGTTGTGGGCAACAGCTATTTATTTATAAAAAACCTACTATAATTGAACTTTATTAATTAAACTAATATTTTCATTATGTACAACATGAAACTCCGTTGTAAAGCATGGGTATTCTGCTAGTTTATTATAAAAATATGAAAAGTAAATATATTAATATACAGGATTTGGGTACTCAAAGTAGGACTTGATGTATATTGAATCAACTTCTTCTAATAAGGCTATTTTATATCTGTATCTTGGTTTCAGGGTTAATGGAGCCCAATTCCTAAATTTCACTGATCTATGTTTCTTTTCTTGATTTTCACTGATCTTCTATATTTCTTTTAAAGATTATACAGTGGAGCTCTTACTTGTTTCTAAATATTTTAAATTTTTAAATTTTAAATTTTTATTCGAGGTGGGCTGACCTGGGGATGATACCGCACCAATTAGGGAAGTGAAGAAAATAGGAAAGGAGGATAAAACCCAGAAAACCTCCATGCGCAGCGTATGATAGGCCAGAAACTCCATGGACCACCTTTGCTATTTGCTATCTCAGTTTGGGGCATTGGCGCGCAAAACCAACACAGTCAAAATCGTCCCCTACCCAAAGTCCATTACTGGGATTGAACTTGGGAGGCAGTGGTAGAGGGTTCATACTCTACCACTGGAGTATCCTCCCTTCTTGTTTCTAAATATGATTAATTTTAAAAGCTTAACTGTGGCTCCTGTTGTTCCATGGCTCATGTGGCACTTGTGGCTGCATGGGATCTCATCTCAGACAAATCTTTTTTTAATTTTTTAATTTAATTTATTGTGAGGAAGGCTGACCAGGGGACGGACACTTCCAAATGTTGACCCAAAAGAAATGAAACTTAGTAACAGGGAAGGCACCCCAGAGAAGCGATGATATCTCTTGTTGCCAGTGGGAACGCCACTATGGGGAGGGGGAGGGAACGTGTGAAGGGGCCGTAGCCACAATTGAACATGTGTGGAGGAAAGGGTCCAATTTGATGAACCAAACTGGGAACCAGGAGGAGACCAGCTGTCAGTGACATGGTGGGAGGTACCCAAAAATCCACGCCTGAAAGTGGTCCACCAAATGGGACCAGAATCTGTAGACAGCTTCTGGGATGGTGGGGGTGGAGCCTGCGATGGCATCCAAGACAATCGTGTGGATAGTCCACATGGCGATTGTGACCACCAGAGCATGGAAGGAGGGTGGAAGGGAGGATACCATGAATATAGCAAACATATCTCTTGACAGACTGAAGGGATGTGTTTGATTCTGGTCAAGCAGACGTTGAACTTTGCGCCATATCACTTTAGAGGTAGGGCACTTCTCCAGGCGGTGGAACAGCATTACATACTGGCCACACATGACACAGGATGAGTATAAAGCATTAGAGCGCTCAGCCATATGGTACACCCACCTCAGGCAGCGCCACACATGTGAATGGATTTGAGGCTGCAACAGAGGGTGGTGTGCGTATTTCCAGATTGTTTTTTGGGTCTCAATGGAATAAGGGATGTCCATCATGTCCAGGTAGTCCACCCTGGATAGGACATGGGGCCATGTGGGGATCAAGCCATCCTGAATGGGTAGCCCCTGTACCTTCTGTGTGAACTGAGGAGAGGGGCGGCCTCTCTGTGCTGTGTATCCACTAATACGAATTCTCCACTCAGCGCTCTGCATGGAGAGGAGGATTCGTTTGTAGTGGGTTTTGGTATCATGAGGGCCTGTGGACGATGGGTGGGAAGCTAGATATTTCATCAAGAAGTGAGGGTTCGATGGATTGTTAAGGCCCAGGGTGCAGGAGAAGTTGGAGCAGGCTGTGCGGGACCAGTGTTGGGAGGGGAGCGTAGGGGCAGTGACAGCTGCAATCCAGGTGCCCAGGATCTTAGCAGCATGGGCTTTATAGTCGAGCAGGCCCATGCCACCATGATGACGAGGGCCAAACATGACCTCAAGCCGCACTGGAGGTGGGCAGCCTGACCAAAGCCACCCTTGAAGAAGGGCATACATAGATTTGAAAAAACCTGGGGAGAAGGTGATGGCGTGGGCTCCAAACCAGACTTTGGAGAGGAGCTTAGAGTTGGCTAAAACAACCCTGCCAGTAAGGGAAGTAGGGTGGGCTCTGAGGGAGGCGATGTGCTTCGTCACGTTGTCTAGAATATGACTTTCCATTACTGCTGAGGCATACCCGCCTGCTTCCACCCACACGCCCAGATGGCGGACAGGCCCTATGGTAGGGCGTGGTATAAAGGAGAGCACAAGTGGGGCGGTGTGGGGTGAGCAGGGAAGGCGAGCACATGTGCGAGCAGATGGGCCAGGCTGGGCACTGGTCACTGGGGCCCAGCGGGTTTGATACCGACCAAGGAGGATGATTTTAGTTTTGGAAGCATTCAGTGCAGCATTACTTACCTGGGAATATTCCCGGATGAGAGCTTCAAGCGCGCGTGTGTCTTTATTATTGGACACCCCGACCACACAGTCATCTGCAAACGCCATCATATTGACTGGGGCTTGGCCTAGTACATGGACCCCAGTGAGGTGGGCATTCACATTTTGAAGTAGTAGGTCAAGGATGAAGTTGTATAAGAGTGGGCTAAGGGGGTCCCCTTGGCGTAAGCCCCTTTGAGGGCGGACTACTTCCGTTAGGAAGCCAGGGCAATGCACTGCCATTGTTGCAGATTCTGTGAGCAGCATTACCCAGTTGATGAAGTGAGGGGGCAAGCGGAATTGATGGAGGCAGGCCCTGAGGTATTGCCAGTTTACTCTATCATAGGCCTTCTGTTGGTCCAAAAATACAAGTGCCCCAGAGGCTGTGGACTGGCATGCTTTAGCCACAGAGTGCACGTTGTCCCAAATCGACCTTCTGGGTATGAAACCAAATTATTCTGGGGAGATGGTGGCAGATGCTACAATCCCTAAACGGTTAGCCATGATTTTAGTTAATATTTTTGTATCCATGTTAGTTAAAGAAATGAAGCGCCAGTTGGCTAGGTCTAGATTATCCCCTTTCTTGAAGTGTGTGACGGTGAAGGCCTCTTGCCCTCCTGGTAGAAGGCGCATATCCAGAAGGCTCTGGTTAAGGGAGGCAAGCAGCAGTGGGGATATATATTTGAAGTACTTTTTATAGAATTCATATGGAATGCCATCTGGGCCCGGGCATTTCCAATTTGGTGCACCGTGGATGGCTGACCAGAGTTCATTCGGAGTAATCAAATCCATTAATTCTGGGTATCAGGAAAAAGGTGTGGATGTGAGTGTTGTTGAGAAATTTTGCCACTTCGGCCAGCTGAATTGGATCAGATCAGTATAACTCAGAGTAATACCTTTGTATTTTGATTGCCACTTTGGCCAGTGTATCCATGACGGAATCATCTGATCTCTGCACCTGTGTGCAGGCCAAGTTCTGGCGCGGTGCAAATAATTTTTTTAAAAAAATATGCGGTGCATGTGTCACCCTCTGTAATGTGTTTGGCCCTTTACTGAACACAAACCAAGTGTTTGTGTTGCCTTTTGAGCGCATTGAGGTGGGTGGCTGCTTCTGCCCACTTCCGGCCCCAAGCAGGGCTGTAGCCTGTGGCTGGGATGTTGGATTCCAGGTGTGCCAACTCTGCCAGAGCACACGAGATGATGGATGATGTAGCTTGTGAGTGTTGGGAGGAGAGGTGGTGAGTGTGGCGGATGGTATCCTCTTTAAAGGCTGACCATGTGGAAATTGGGTCCACAAAAAATGGTGTAATAAACTCTTTTGCCAAAGTTGCTGATTCCACCTAAGTGGAAAATCTTGGCGACACAAGTTTGGGTGGGCGGAGTTTGCACCAATGCGGGGCCTTAGCCACTGTGACAGGTAGGTGGTAGGTTATCAAGAACAGCTGGTGGTTGGAGAATTCAATTTTTGTTGTTTGGAAGTGAAAAATGTGAGATCAAAATTTTGCCAGCATGAGGATAAGGTCGATGCAGGTCATGGACCTTAATTGGCCATTGTGGACATGGGGGCGCATCATGTTTTTGAGCAGTGGGGCTTGCTGCGGCAGCACGTCTAATAACCCAAGGGTGGCCTTTAGAACATGAAGTTCTACATGACCTTGGGGGGCGTGGGATGAGGAAGGCCAATGGTCTGTGGGTGAGTCTAGCCAACAGTTCATGTCGCCAACTATAAAAGGGTCAGGGGGTAACAGAAGGGATTTGACCAATGAGAAAAATTCCTGACACTCTCGTGCACAGGTTGGGGCATAAATGTTGATGATAGCATGTGCCACTTTGGCCCATGAGAATGTAACAATGAGGACTTGGCCATTGAGGAAGGATTCCAATGATAAAAATTTAAAAATTGTTTTTCTGAACTAGCACCCCACAGTGCTCCAACCAGAAGGATAGGGGAGGGAGGAGCATGATTTTCCAAGCGTCCTTGGAACCTTGTGGAAAGTGGGACTCCTGGATGGCCAGGATGTCCACAGGTAAATTTTTTTGTAAAAAACTCAGTTTTCTAGCCTGAGATGGCGAGGCCTTGAGTCCGGCGATATTCAACATCCCTAAAGTGAAGGCTTCCCCCATTGCACCTTAGGTGCAAGGGGGTGGGCACCCAGGCCCACTAGCCTCCTCTAGATCCCCACGGGCCTTCACGGCAGCATGGGTGTTTGCAGCAACGCTATTAGTAGTTTTGTTAATTTTAGCAAAGAGGTTTGCGTTGGCTTTTGCCCTCACTTTTTGTTTCCCCAGCATTGAACAAATTTTTTGTGGTGCGGATGAGTTTGGTGCACCAAAATTTGTGTCAAAATTTTTTTCAGGTAGGTTGGAAACCAAGTCAGTTTCAATTGGGGCTTGGTTGCAAATGTTGGGTAAGATCAAGTCACCCATCGGATCCTCAGATTGGGTGGCCCAATTAGCATGGGCTTCCCAATCTGATTAGTTGAGGGATTCCTGAGTTGCTTCCGCCGCAAAGGTTTCAATGTCCTCCTGGCATTGGGAATGTGGGATAGCGGAGGCGACTTTGGCCGCTTCCTTGGCTGCGGCCCTGTGGGCCTGTTTGGCCTTCTTTCGCTCTTGAGGGGAGATAGGCTTTACTAGTAGGTAGCAGCCTTGTGCTCCCCACGGGAAAGCCTCTTTGGTGCTGGTGGTTGATTCATAGTGTGCCTCTCCGCTGGCCATGGCCGCTGAGGGGTGCTCTTGGAATGTGATGCCCTCCTTGGTGGGGCATGCATGTGCCTTGTGGCTGAATGCATCACAGTGGGTGCAGATGGGGGGTGCGCTGTCTACGGTTACCTGGAAAGGGTGGGTGGTATGCCCTTCGATATTAATATAAGTGAAGTGCGGGATCTGAAAGAGCCTTTGTGGTCTCCTTAGTTGGAGTCAGAACTGCAATGGCTTTGCCGGTGCACAGGTGTGGAATCAGCGTAAAGTGTTGCATCTCAAAGGATTGTATTTTGCCATATATGGTGAGACCATCTTTCAGGTGCTGCTCCAGAATGGCACGCTTGACTGTAGTGGGCAAAAAGTCAAATGTGAGGAAAATTTGGTTGGATTTTGTCCATCTGGTGCGCTTGGTTTTGATGACCCATTGCCCTTCAGGGAGGTCAATCACTATGCGCACTGCAGCAGCTTCATCTGCTGCCTCCTTATTTTTGAAACCAAGGTCCAGCCAACTGCGTGACATGGAGTGAGGTGTGATGTACACCGCAGTCAGGAAAAAGTGTGCACATCCCTACAAAATTTTTCCCATAAAGCTGTTTGTTGGATGTCCAGAAACACCTGGACTCCATATTCCACCGATGAGAGTGATTGAGAGTGTGGCGTGTTGATGTACTGGTTACATCGCGCCTGCCAAGTGAGGATTTCCAGGGAAATAGTGACTTCCAGTTTATTATTTTTTTTCTATTTCGCTGGTTTCTCTGGGGCGTTTCTGAACGTTGGAGGTCGCGGGCCTACCACCTGTGCCTCTTACCTTACTTGCCCAACTGCTCCCTAACATGGGCGCAGACCAATCTCCTCTGTGAGATTATCAAACTAGATTCAGACTTGAATTGAATAAGTTGCAAAGGTGATTGCAACAAGAGAGAAATGTTTTTGCTTTTTTTTTAATTTAATTTGCTTCCTAATTTGTTAATATACTTGTTACTTGGAGTCACAAGTGGAGAAACTTTCTTCATATGGGGGTTGAGTAGTTTATCCATTATTGGTTGTAAAACCTAAGTATAAAATGAGGTTCCTGAGGTATCATTTGCTACGTTGTGATAATACTATTTTTGACCCATATATATATTGTTGCATCCTTTGATATCATCATGAGCATCTGTAAAATTATTGTGACAGTCAGGGGATATATAAAGGCCTGCAATGTCATTATTTTTATACCGTTTGAAGCCAATAAAAGGGGCTTTGGGATTTTGTATATCATCTAGACTGCTGGCCATGTTAGGTAAGACCTGATCATATTTAAGGCTAATTATAATATTTGTGTTGATATAATGTATTAATAGGATTGGGATTTTTGAGAACTCTTTTCATAGGGCGAGGTATTACCCCTTTATTTGAGCCTTTCACAACATTAATATTCATAAAACAAGACTTAGAATAAGGCTTTAAGTGCTACTTGTGGACTTAGTTGTATGTGAGGTGTGGGTTATTGCCCTTAATAAAGTATTTGGTTCCTCTTCTCTGACAATGACAGCAGGTCCCATTCAAAAGGCCTGTATCATCTTAAGTTCTCCTCTGCGCATATGATAGAACATCACTTTCTGTCCCACATCAGATATGGGCAACTTAGATCTTCAGTCTTTCTCTTTGGTATTATCATTAAGTAACTTCATAATACTGATGCTGACAGCCAACTAGTATAGACTTATTCCTCCACTTACTTTTCCTGGTTTCTTCCAGGAGGTAATTTTTTTCTATCCGCATCTGTCATGGATATGGCAGAAGAAGTTTAGACTGGCCTACCAGTTGGGATGTGTAAGCACCCAAAAAGCAAGCCAGAATGCCAGAGGCATTGCTGACCGAATGACTTGATATGGAGCCAGGTATTAGGAAATGATGAATTGTTGGTGCAGCACAATGGTAAGCATAATCCCAATGACAAACCACACTGAACCCACTCCCAACCCAGGAGGTCTTGCTGCAGGGGGTAGGATCACTGAGATAGTCTCGATGAGGTCCTCAGAATATGGGGCCATTTTAACCAGGGTGGCAAGGAGAAAGATTCTCTCTTGCAATTGGTGGACATACAGCCACAAAATCCCCGTATATTGCTGCCAAAAGTTAGTGATAATAGGGTTGTAGAGCCAAAAATATTGGACTCGCTGAACCCAATTGATGATGGAGAGGGCCATAGTGACCAAGAGTACTGGTAGAGCCCATCCGGTATATGGACTGACGGGACACCAGGGAAATGCCATCAGGGATGCAATCAGAAGAGAAAATAAAAATTGTTTGGTTTTTTAGCAAAATTTTATTTGAAGGAAAAGTAAGAAAATTACCAACAATTTTTTCAGTGCTATGCAACTGATTAAATAGTGATCGATTGGGGTAGTGACAAGCTGGGATCAGGTCCCACAATTTTGACCTAACCAGCAAATTGTTCAGGAATGGGTGGGTTTGTTCCTTGAGAACTGATATTGCAAAATTTGGTGGTGGGCTGAGGCGCTGTCAGTTTGAACTCAAACATCTGAACTGAGGCTCAGCTACATTGCTGATGGTTGGCATGATGGCATTTGGCCTGACAAGAGACAGGAATCCCCCAAGGCCACCCCACATAGAGGTGGGTCCGTTTGGTTGGGAATGTGTTCAGGACGCCCAACCCACCCGCGCTCAGTCGCTGGACCATTCATTCAGTCAGTGGCATCACATCAGCTGCAACGCCCAAATTACCAACTGGGGGCTTTGAACCCTCGTCGGTGGCGCCCAATGCTATAGCCTGATCATCAAGGATGATTCTCAATGACTTTGGTAAGAGGGTGCTTTATTTGATTGGCATATTGGTTGAATTGGAACTGTTGGGCATTCCAGCCGACACCTCAGTCTTCATGCCTTCCTGGCCATTTGAGATTCAGCCATTAGCCAGATTGCCACTTAAATTTGATTTGGCCAGTTTTAATTTGACAATCTTGGCGCAGATTCTGCTAATTTCTCATAACAGTTCTGCTGAGGTAAGTGTGGGTACTGGGGGTGGGATCTGAAGCATAAGAGCTGTTACCCATTGCTTGTCTACTACATGAATGAGATCTCCCTGAGTAACGAGAGGTACCACCATCCTCTTCAGTGTCTTTTTACAAAGGAACGGGAAGATGGACTGATCCACAGCCAGGGGATGCTCCCCAGGAACTAACAGCATCCATCTTTGGGGCTAACAAGATTGGTAAAGCAGCTTTTCATTTGTATAGCTTTAAATGGTGACATTCTTTTAGCCTTTTATTAGATTAAATGGTAAGCAAACAAGGCTGATGGAAAAAAGATATCCCATTTTGATCCATAGTTTACTTTAATCTTCTTTAAGATTGATGTTAGGGTTCCAATTACTCTTTCCATGCTTCCATTGGTAGAGGGTGCATATGTCGTGTAAACTGATTATTGACTCCCACTAAATCCATCAGATGTCTCACAACACTGGAGATTAATTTCAATCCATTATAAAAAGTTATATCTGAGGCATCTATGTTGAGTAATAACTTGGTTGTATAGGACTATCTTGGTATCTCTGGAGGGAACGCTTTGACTGCAATTGCTTCTACCCACTTGATAAAGTGACCTATCAATTTAATTAAAACTTTATCCCATTGGATGACTTTTAAATGGTCCTACAACTTTATTAAAGATGTTATGGAAGGGTGCACTTGGAGGGAAAGGCTGAGATTCAAATTTATTTAGGAGTTTCTTGTACTTGGTGCATTCAACACAGAGCTTCAGAGACTGACTGATTCCATCCAACATTGCCTCCCACTAGAGTCTCTCCTTAAATTTTAAGTATATTGTCTTTAGCCTTCCATTGCCTACTTGACGGTGTCCTTTCATGTTTATTGCCATTTGTTTGTTTGGCTTCACATAGGGTAACTTTTGTTGATATTGTTGACTCAACTTATGATAATTAATATTTCTTTCCTTTCATTATTTGCACATTATTAGAATGATGCGAGCATCTGAGTCATCTTCCTGTACAAATATCTATCTCACCTTTAGCCTACCAGCCATTCCACAATTTCCATGCAGTGGATCTCATCCTTTAATCACTCTTTTTGCTGTAAGTGGAGCAATCATGCCTATTGTAATCATTGTACTTGTTGTCTTAATGTACACATATACCCATTGTGCCCCTATTGATTGCGCTTCTAGAATCAGGACATTAGCGTTCTGTGTCTACAAGACTAATTATAATATTTTTCATAAGTACCCAATAAAAACCAACTTTTTCCCAAACCTTCGAGTATTTCAGAAGCTGTTCCTGGAATAGAGATTTACTATACCAGAATTTTGGAGAAATTATTTTTGTGTAGGTTTTTTTACCAATATTTTTCAAAAATTGACCTTGTCAGGGGACGGAGGTTGTGTGATCAGGGAGGACCAGAGAAGTTCCAAGGAGGAACTATAACCTGTGCATAGTGTGTACTGTCGTGCGCTACATTGTGGTGCTCACTGCATGGGGCTGCCACATTCAGCCTCATAAAATCAAGATTCAATCTACTCCAATATAGAGATCTGACCCACATGAAGAGAATCTTGTAAACGATTAATGTATAGTATTCTTTGTCAATCCTACAGTCTTTCTCAAGTAGCATGAGCAGAAGTAGGGTGTAACTACACAACCCAATTTGAAATTTCAATTTCTACTCCTTCACCAATGGACAGATCCAGCAGAATGAACAAATGTTATTGCGCGGATTTCAACTTTTTTACTAGGCCCATTGGTAATATACCTTCCTTATTCTACCATCTACAAAATAGTGAAAATTCGCTCCAGGATTATAAACACTATTTCAGGATAGAATAAAGCCAGCTATTCTTCATCACCAACCTGACACCTTAGGCCTTAAATATTCAGCTATCTCCAATAATCTTTCCATTATTCAAAATGGCTATTTTCTGACACCATGCATTGATCTTGAAACTACCTAACCAAAACCAACAAGGATATGGATGCCCTGCGGTCCTTACTCAGCCAACTGGAGAACGGTTTCCAGGGGGTGTGACAAGTATTGGACTTTAATGTGAACTTAGCCAACAAATTTCTCAATGGCTGGACAAGCTCATAAGTCAGCTGAACCACAATTTGATCATGATCATATGTCAAGCCATGAATGTGAGAGGCGTTACCCCAAGTGCGTCCAAGGTATAACTGGTTCCAATTAGAGGCCTGAAATGCTATCATCATTGCACAAGCTGAGGCACAATAAACTGGACTGTAGAAAAATACAGCTATTCTAAGCAAAACATTTTAATTTGCAACACATCATATCATTAGTACTGCCAAAGCTACTAGTTTTTTACAGAATAAAAAACTTGTCTCTAGTGTCAGGAAGCTTTCATGCAACAGGATATTGAGTCATTGAAGGAAACCTGCCTCACCTTGAAAGATGCTTTGGGAGATGTACTGGATGCTAATGATGACCTTTTTTCATATTACTTAAGAGCTGCAAGATGCCAACAAGGACCAGAAGATCAAAATAGCAGAGCCTAGAAATCAATAAGCCAAATGTGAGATGAGAGCTTTGTTAAATAATTTAAATAGCAATTGGAACAAGAATGGGAAGAAGGAGTAAACTGTGAATGGCGCAAAAAAAATTTACATAAATTAAGGATGCTGTTGGTGTGAGCCTCAAGTTCCAGCTTAAGTCAGGCTTGAACCATTTAGGATGAATTGTCATAGGTGTAGTCTATAATCATCCTAACATGCCAGCTCTATCACCCCATGCCAGTTGTACTACTAGCCTACCTCATTCCTTTGAAATTCAAGCTTAGGATTAGGGTAACTCTAATGTACCTGATAACCTCAGGCCCCATTGTGGGATTTCCCAAACTTTCTTTTGTACGACTGCCCCTGGATGTCATTTAAGCCTATTCAGTAGTTCAGGCCTATCAATCTTCCCAATTTTAATTAAAACAGGAATGGAAAGTACTTCCTAAAAATGTTCAGGATGTCCAAGAATGGTGCCAACAATCTGTCTAAAGCTACCACCATGATAAATTGTTTGAATGATCAAAGCTGGGACCTGATTATGCCTTACCTTCCTAAAAACAATTTTGAGCTTTGCAGATGTTGAGGATGCTGTGGTACAAGAATTTGGAAGCCTAGAAAAGATGACCACTTGCTAGGCTGAATTCATGACTATTCAATTTCAAAATAACAAAACCATCACTAAGTTTGCTGATCTGTTCTACCACAAGGCCCATTTTCTATTAGGTGTGAAGGCAATAGATTGATTTTGATGTTAAGGTTGATCTTAAGAATGTTACCAAGGAATTCCCTTGAGCTTCACAAATCTCTATTTCCTGCATTATTAAATAACTTAGACACCTCAGACAAGGTTGTATACTTGAATATATGTAAAATCACTTTTGGTCCACCTAATATAGAGACATGTGACAACTGCTGTTGTAACTGACAGGAATCTGAAGGCCATCCCTTTGAAGCTTGCTGAGGTGGACAGGAAAGAGGAGGACTTAATCAGAGTTGGTTCAGAGGTCCTTATAAAAATAGTTGAATGTTGGCTAGATAGGGGACAGAGATTCTAAGAGCAAGTAGGGGATTTAAACTAAACGGGTTCATGGGGTCCCTATGGATTTTTATTAATCAGGGACTTAACCGCACAGATTCAGAGATACTAAAAGTAAATGAACTTTTATTGAGAGCCTAAAAATGTAGAAGTGCAAAAGTTATTTTAAGAGTAGATAATTTGCACCTTAAATAGTGCTAGTAAAATAAAGGATAAAACAAGGGATATAAGGAACAATCAGCGCAAGCCCTGTTAGAACTGAAAGCATATTAGGAAATTTTATACTAAATCTTTCAGTGGATAAAGAGAATTAGGTAACAGATAAAGGTAATTATAAGATAAGGTGAAGTTAGGGATAAGGTATGATAAGCTGAAATAGGGTTTGTTCCCTACAATAAAGAATAATAGTCAAGATAGGGAGTTTCAGTCTGAAGTATCTATTAGTAGAGCACTTCTATGGCAATTTTATTATTGAGTTTGTCCACTAGGGTATTTAGTGATATTGGTTGGATTTGGCCAATGCAATATAACTTGAAGTTAATAATAGTAGGATTTAGGCTCAACAAATCATTAATCAGTAAAATTGTTATAATAAATGTCAGTTGAGATTGCCCAAAGCGATAATTAAGTCAGAAGCCCCAAGTTGAGTCTTTAACCAAGCTATAAAAATTGACAAAAAACTGCCCTAATAAACAACAAGGTAACACTAAAAAATGCTGTAGGGACTAGTTACCCACAATGAGGAAATGCTTGGCCTTAACGGATGAACTAAGTTACTTTCAAGATCTTTAGCTACAAAAGCCACTATACTGCCAGCTGTACCAAGAATTATCCCAAATAAATTATATTACTTCTCATGTGGATAAGGAGGGCCAGAGAAAAGGTAATTGAAAATAGAGTAAGGATACTTTATTGTCAAACAGTCATCTATATATTAGAATAAAAACAAATAAAATCTCTCTCAAGTACTAACGGTAGAAAAAAGCCAGCACACCAAGATCAAGAAGGAAGTCAAAGAAGTCTTATTCAAACCTTATTCTATACAACTCATGAATTGAGCACAATTTGAAGAAACATATAATTTGGACATTTACCCCCTTTAAAGAATTCAAATTGGCTTTACCACATTTGACATTGAATACTTTTTTTGGATTTCAGCAAAAAACAAGGCTTTATCTTGATCAAGTTTTACCCTGGATGTCTTAATCTAAATGCTATTTAAAACATTTCTCTTATTAAAGTTATATTAATATACTTGTAACTAAGTTCTAGGTTGTGTGATACTCAATAATGGTGCCTCTGTCAATGAAATCTCAAATCATTTAGAAAAAAAGCCAAGTTTACAACCAAGGTGGCCCATAGTCAGAAATATGAATTTCAGGTTGAGGAAACACCATAAGTGAAGGAGCCTACAGCGCTTTGCCTATAAGGTTTGGATTCCTACATGTCAGCTCTCCTGCCATAGTGGCGCCCAGCAGCAAACACCAATATTTAATCAGTAACAGTTTACTCAAATAATATGGAGTAGTTCTCAATTAAGAAGAAAATGTATTCAAGAACCTTATCTAGTCGTTACTTTATATTTAGATTTAAGAAGAGAAGATTATACTTAATAACTGCAATAATTTAATCAATGTATCTTACACTGATGAGGTAATTACTATTCGCTATAAGCAAGTTGGTCATCATAGGTGGGTCCCTCCACTCATCATCTCCAAAGTTAAGATATCCTTTTACAAACATTCAAAAACTGTAAGTTTCTTTCTATGGAACAGAGAGTTGTAAACTCTGGACTGTGTCTGGATCTGACATGCGAGTTTTTAAAGAAAACCTCTCCTCATGGGAGAATTCATCAAATGAAATATGTGGCTCATCATTTAATCATCTCTCAATACAAGGAGTTCTGCTTTTCCTGGTTAACTTAACCGCATGGAAAATTACTATAACAAAAGTACAAAAAGTCATCTTTATTAAATTAATACCCAGAGAAGTAATCCTGTAAATTGAAAGCTTTAAGAATTATTAGAGTTTGCCTTCCTGATGGCACTAAAAATGCTTGCAAACTTAAAGATGTGATGTCATTTAGAGGGCTTATTAAAGGAATAAAAGAATAAAGTCTTGTCTTTATATAGAAATATCTGCTAATATTTGAAACTAGTGATTATGATTTAGGGTGCACTAGAGGCATATTACACCACATTGACACTGGAGATGCCCAACTATTGGGATTTCTGCCCATAACACTCAGCTAACAAGATTATGCCAGATCTGCTTTTCTCACTAGGTGGTTCACCTTAGTGGATGGGTTATCATATGGAAATAATAACTATTGTTGGAAGTTATCATAACGGATATTAGTAAAGGTATTGGGAATTGGTTACACTAAGATTTGATCTAAAAGATCACTAATTGTTTTGCCAGGAATGATCCCTGACAAGGTTATATATATAGGTTGATTGCCAAATGTAGTATTGCAATTTAAATATATCAGTTGATTGGGGTTTGTCACAATCGACTCAGGGACTTTATAAGTTGCTGAAGCGTCGACAAAATTCTGGTAGCAACTCATGAGTTAACCTACTTAGGTTAATTTGCTGATGTTATAATTCTATATGCCAAAGTCTGACAGAAGAGGGATATTCTATGCAATGGTGTAACTTATGGAGGGTAATCCTTTGGCGATGGTGGCCATCTCCCCAGGGAGGTTTCAACGTAATAGTTAGCGCCAGATTTCCTATAAATTCTCTTGACTGAAGTAAAGTAAAGCAGACATAAAAGGCTTATGTATTTTGAAATTTAAACATTTATTGTTTTTGTTGCTCTTATAGATAAAAGCTAAAGGATAGGGCATTTGTTATGGCTTGAAAATGACATATTCATGGAGAAAATACTAAGGACAAAGTTGCATGTCAGGAGGCCAAGAAGATAAAGTTGGCAAGCCTCCCTGACTTTAAGCATACCTTGGATCAACGCTGGGTGAAGGCAAGGTATGCCCAGGCTGTCTTATTGATGCAAGAGAAGTTCAACCCTGTGTAACAGCAGGTGCATTAAAATGAACCAGCTTTGCATTAAATAAAAATGGGTCACTTCAGTTTCTCGCTGAATGGGGCTTTAAACCTGTTTGATTTTTGAATTTTAAGCTTGGGTCAGCCTCTCCTACAATTAATAACCTGCATTTAGTCAACTACCAAATAATGTTTACTGCCCGATGAAAGCATGCACTTATTGGTGTACCTTGGCTTAGCAACACTTCCATCAATTAATTGTTCCTAAAAAAACCCTAAATCCCTTTTCTTAGGACCAATCTCTCTTGTTGGTTGACTTCCCCTTTAATAAAACCCAAAACTAGTATACCTTTTTATATATGTTATCTTGATGAACCTGTGTATGGACCTCTTATCTGAGGTCACATGAAACATTAACCATTTAATTGTACATACTGTAAATCTCTCCACCCATGCTTTGTTGGGCCGCCCAGGTTCCCTCCAACCTGGGTCAACTATACACTCATTCTGGGCACCATGTGGTTCTAATTTGGTTCTTCCCTCTACTGATAACCATCCTCAACCTGTAACAATTAAGTTTGTCTTTATCGTTGGATTTGGACTCAGATTCAGAATTTTTAAATCTGAATCAGATTGCTTTAATAATGCTTTTGGCTCAGTCATTTTGGGCGCTGGGTTGTGCCTCACTCAAGTTGTAGATTAGGCTTGTGTGAGCCTAATCAATGACTTGGGTGAGGCCCCCAAAGGGCTGCTTTTATAAGGCGCGCCTGCCCATTCCAAAGTTCACTTTGGAATTCTCTTACTATTTCCCCTTGGCATTCCCTACGTGGGGAGCATTGGTGGTGGCTCCCCAGATGAGCTATGGATGGCAGGGCCTTTTTACGTCCAGAATAAAAAAATAAAGGTTGATTTGGGGTTAACATACCTCACTTACCCGTGGGTCTTTTACCCTGATGGGGAGCTTTTTTGAGTGGGTTGGATCAGTCCAACCCCCAGAGGATTTTGCTTAACAAACCAGTATTAGGGGATTATTGGCTTTTCAGGTGCCATGAGTACCTCTCCCAACTTGGTTGGCCAGTTTGGTTGCTTGTTGGTGCATCAAAAGAATATTTAAATATATGAGTTGTGGCAGAAATGTAATGAGACTGGGAACACTGCAAGCGATCTGGAAACGCTGCGCTGTTGTCCTTGACAGAGCACGTGTATCAGCCTCCTCCCATCTCTCAGTGCGAGTTTCAACTCCTTTCATTAACTACGTGATTGTTGTGACTGCTATTAGTGAAGTTGTGTTTTGGTTATGCATCACGCAAAATGGAACAGCGTAATTTGGAGCAACGTTGTGCCAATAAATTTTGTGTTAAGCTTGGAGAATTGGCAAGTGTGACGTTTGAAAAGTTAAAACAAGCGTATGGGGAACATTCTTTATCCCGAGCTCAAGTTTTTCGCTGGCATAAATCATTTTTGGAAGGCAGAGAACACGTTGAAGATGAACACCGCTCAGGGAGGCATTCAACTTTTAAAACTAACAAAAACATCGAACGTGTGAACACTCTTGTGAGATCAGACCATCAATAAACATTAAGAGTGTTGAGTGAAGAATTAAATTTGAACAGATTTACTGTTCATCAAATTTTGACTGAACATTTGCACATGCAAAAGGTCAGTGCCAAAATGGTGCTGACAAACCTCACAATTGAGCAGAAGGACAATTAAAAAACAAGTGTCTTGATCTTCTTGGCAGAATCGCCAATGAGCAAGATTTCTTTAGTCATGTAATCACAGGTGATGAATCATGGATTTTTCAATATGATACTGAGACCAAGAGGCAAAGTGAGGAGTGGCACACTGCAAGTTCTCCTCAACCAAAGAAAGCTCAAACGAGCAAATCAAAGATCAAATCAATGCTGATTTGTTTTTTTTGACAGAAGGGGAATCGTCCACAAAGAATTTGTTCCACCAGGACAGACTGTCAACCAAGTTTTTTATAAAGAAATCCTTGAAAGGCTCAGAAAAAGGGTCATTAGCGTGAGACTGGACATTGCAGACAAATGGATGCTCCATCATGACAACGCCCCATGTCACACTGACCTCTCCGTCACAGACTTTTTGACCTCAAAAGGCATTCCTATGGTTCCCCAGCCCCCCTATCCACCTGACCTCAGTCCCTGTGACTTTTTCCTATTTCCTAAACTGAAAAATGTCCTCAAAGGACGGCATTTAGGGACTTTAGAAAACATCTAAAAGAGTGTAATGGACATGCTACAGACCATACCAGTTGAAGACTTCCAGCGCTGCTACCAACAGTGGGAACAACGTCTCCATCGGTGTGTAGCTGCCCAAGGGAACTACTTTGAAGGGGATAAGATTGATGTTTGAAAAAAATAAAAACTTTGGTAAGTAAAAAATAAGTCTCATTACTTTTCTGCCACACCTCGTATGGCAGTTAGACTGGGGTTTTTATGATCTGTTACACAACCTAGGTTATTACAGCTCAAGCATCCTCTGCTGGGATCTAGTAACTTTTTTTACTAACGACTAGTTCCCTGGCGTTGGCTCTGTGCACTATTCACTATCACGCTGGGAACAGGAGAGTTATAGACACTTTCCTTACATTAATTGACTAGCCACTTGATTTTATGTGCATTTTTTTCTGTGTGGGACTTTCACAAAGTGCAAACGGTGTGCACCAGCTGTTGGCCACAGCTATGGTGGGGCTCACCACTGTTTAAAGTTTTCCCAAAGGTTGGAGCAACTAAGCGTTATTTTTGCTACCTCCCACTGGAAAGTACCCACCCTTCTTGCTTGTACCTGGTGGATATGGAAGCTTCATGATCTAAGAGTCAAGATTCCCCAACTTTCTACCAAAGATAACAAAATTGATTTAAATAAACTGGGTTTTCTTTGGCACTGCATTCAGATGGTGCAGGCGGTATAATTGATGATGGGCCTGTGGATGATGGCCTTGGATAAAGTTGGATAAACCATTGCCAAAATGAAAATAGGTTCATTCATGACCAAGAATGCAATAACGGCGTTGCCATATATACTGATGATTTATATTTATTCTCTTATGGCTCAGATAAGGACCCCATTTCTGTGTATTAAATTACTCCAGAAAACCCACGCTTGACCACCACAATGATCCAAGGAACCAAGGAGGAGGAGGAGAAGGAGTTACAATTACATTATAAAAACGTTTATGCAGCTGCTGAAGGTATGGTGTGATATGTGGTTTCAGTAGTAAGAGTGGCCAAATATACTTCTCCATTCTTTGATTTAGAAATGTACCATGGGGGCATGTTAGAACCTGAAAAAGAGTTTTGTGGTGAATTGTTGTCATTTTCTGCTATGAATAAAGAATATTTGGGATATTTTTTGTTAAGTGCTACCCTTTCATCCCCTTTATGTAAATTTAGCACTACTATCTTGGTGAATACTGGCCTCTGAGAATTTCATTGACCAAAACCTAGCCGATTAAAGTTAAGCTTAGTTACTTGCCAGGTGGTATACTAGAAGAGGGGCTTCTCAAGGTATTCAACCCTGAAAGTACTAGGGTTAGTAATTTCAAGTGGGCAAGTATCTTTTGACGGACCGTTTCCAAGCAATCAAAACCTTTTATACTCCATTATCTTGGGAGTTGAATAGTGGTGAAAGTTTGACGTCAGGACCAACTTGAGAGACAATCCCTATCCCTAACATTAAAGAATGTTCATACATTAATTGTTCCTTTGTCTGAGGCTAGCTTCTAAAATGATTTGCCCCAATGACCCAATATCCACACCCTCAGTCTCGCTCCATTGTTGAAGCCCTCACTGGAGGTACCTTTACATTCTTGTTTGGAGGGTCTGTGATATTCGTTTGATGCAGTTTCAACCAATGAAATACCTGCTCATTCAGAGTTTGATTGCGAGTTCAAGCTCACAATTAATCTGGTGCATATATCTTCCCCAATTTACCCTTTAGCCATAAGGGATGAAGTAGCTTTAAATGTGTGAGTTAAAAAGCAGTTAGCCAAAGGCACGGTTTTTAGAGTACCTCACCAGTATGCTCCACACTTCTCTTCCTGGAGAAAGCCAATGGAACTTTAGGCCCTTGCATAGATTATGGGAACTTAAATAGTGTTACTGTACCAGATCTCCATCCCATCCCTTTGGATTCAAAGATTGCGCGCTATGTGGAGAAGGCTAAAGTCTTCAACAGACTGTATTGCCTAAATGCGTTTAATCAGATTCTGATTAATAAGGGACAGGAGTGGTTAACCGCATTACGTACCAGAAAAGAGTATTTTCAATATCAGATTATGCCCTTTGTGCTTAAAAGCTCTCTGCTATCTTTTCAACGTCATATTGATGCGACTTTGTTGGACCTTCTGGGGGTATGTGCAGTTACCTAAATGGATGATACTCTGGTGTTTCCCTCTGATCATGAGTCCCATGAAGTACACCTTTGGCAAGTGGCGGAGCGGTTTAAGACAGCCAACCTTGCTCTTAAGATAAGCAAGTGTAAATTCTTCAAGTACCAGGTTACCTTTCTGGGCAACGTTGTGTTTGACCAAGGACACATGATAACTCTAGACAAGGAGAAGGCGATTCATGAGGGCCCACCCCAGCTTTGGTCAAGGAATTGAGGAGTTTTTGAGGACGTGTACGTTTCTCAAGAAGTTCACAACAAATATTTCTGAAGTGGCAGCGCCCTTGTATAAAGTGAGTGGGTCTTAAGTGCTTCAGTGGTTCTCATTTTGGAGGATGCGTTCCAAGCTGTAAAGTGAACCCTGCTATCCACGTCCGTTCTTTGCCATGTAGACCCTGAAAAGGAGTTCATTGTGCCTACTGATGCCACCAACTTCTCCATAGCGGCTGCCTTATTAAATGTGGGTGAAAATGGAATAGAGCATCTGGTGGGATATTTTCTAGGAAGATGTTTCTGCCTGAGTTAAATTATGCCGTTTACAATAAAGAGTTACTAGCAGTGGTGGAGGCGTTGACTTATTGGCTTCATCACCTGCATGGCTCTTCCCAACATTTCCAAGTACTTACAGATCACCATGACTTGTTGTACTACCGTGCACCTCATGTGTTTTCTCCACGGAAGACCAATTGGAATGATACCCTTGCCCAATTTTCATTTTCTTATGAGCTCACCAAGGGCAAGGAGAATGGTTTGGAAGAAGCTTTGAGATGCAATCCTGCATTAGCTCCCAATCCAAAGGAGGTAGAGGTTCATAATACCCAGTTGATGATTCTACTGGGAAAAATTATGTCTCAACTTCCCTCTCCCACGGCCAACAGGCCAGCGCTTGCTCCTCTGGAAAATGTGGAGGAATACAGTATGTTCAAAAAGGTAGTCCTTTCTCAGCCGTTATCAGCAGAATGTACTATGTTACTTGCTAAGAGCGTGCTGAATGAGGAGGATCTATCCAGGGGTTATCACGTAAAGAATGATATGGTGTAGTTACCAGGTGCGCCAATGGGTTACTAATGGACCACTTTTCCTGGAAATCATCTGGGACCATCATGATGAAATCACTGTTGGTCATCCTGAGAAAGCAAAGACCTTGGATTTAATTTGACGCACATACAATCAGAAGGGCTTACCCGCTCAGATGGGTAGATATTGTAAAGAGTGCATGATCTGAAATCAAATAAAGCTGAATTCTTAGACCCTCGTGGGGTTGTTAATACCAGTTTAAAGGCTGAAGGGCCCTGGACTTCCCTAACAGTGGATTTCATTGTGAAATTACCTGTTTCTGATAAATATGATGCCATCATGGTAGTGGTGGACTGATTTATGAAGTTTGCCCACTTTATTCCTTGCAGAACTACAACAACCTCATCTGAAATGGCTAGGCTCTTTGTCACTCATGTGTTTTCACTTCATTGGGTCACTTGAGAAATTATTAGTGATCAGGGACCCCAGTTTACCTCTGTCTTTTAGGAGGAGTTGTGTAAGACTCTTCAGATTCGCCCCTGCCGTTCAACTGCCTATCACCCCCAATAAGATGGGCAGACGGAATGAGTGAACTAGTGCTTAGAACAGTTTATGCGGTGTTACACTGCTGCAGATCATTCAGATTGGGTTTCTCACCTTTCTATGGCCCAATTTAGCTATAACAACACGTTACATACATCTATCAGTTTTTCCCAATTTTTTGCCAACCATGGGTTTAACCCCGCCTTTAACATGGAACCCAGCTCTGGATCTAAAGTTGAAGCGGTGGTGGACTTTTCTAAGACTATCAAGAAAGTACATCAAGGGGTTTCTACAAGTTTGGAGGCGGCAATACAAGTATATATGGAGAAAGCTGATGGTAAGAGATGAGTGGGTCCAGCGTACAAAGAAGGGGATAAGTGATGCTTGATGCTCAAAACATCCCTATCAAGCAGCCATGCAAAAGCTGGGACCAAAGAGGATTGGCCCTACCGCGTTGTCAGAAAGGTGGGCCATGCCTCATACCAGTTAGATATTTCCTCTTCATTTTCGACTTTTTCTGTTTTTAACAAAAACAAACTGACGTTGTTTGAGGGCCCCCACCAGAGACTCCCAAGGCTTATCTCGTAGATGGGGCGCCAGAGTTGGAAGTGGAGGAAATTGTAGCCTCCCGCTGTGTAAAAAGAAGACTTAAGTACCTTATACCCTGGAAGGGATTTGATGCAGCGGAAAACATTTGGGTACCAGAGTGTAACTGCGCACATGCCCAGACCTTATCAACATTTTTCACAAGCGTTTTCCCCAGGCTGCCAGATCTCAGTCAAAGCAAACTGTTGCTGCTATGAAGTTGGCCCAGCCTACAAGAACTTTTCCCTGGCACAAGCCCCTGGAGGGGGGTGGAGCCCAAAAACGAGAGGGTAATGTCATGGCTTGGAAAATGACATAATCATGGTGACAAGTACCAAAAACAAAGCTTCATGTCAGGAGGCCAAGAAGGTGAAGTTGGCAGGCCTCCTGACCTCAAGCATACCTTGGATCAATTCGGGTAAAGGCAAGGCAAGCCCAGGTTGGTTCTAGGGATGCAAGAGAAGTTTGGCCCTGTATAACAGCAGGTGCATTAAAATGAACCAGCTTTGCATTAAATAAAAATGGGTCACTTCAATTTCTCGCTGAATGGGGCTTTAAACCTGTTTAATTTTGAAATTTCCAGCTTGGGTCAACCTCTCCTACAATTAGTAACCCAAGTTTAGTTGATTACCAAATATGATCTACTGTCTGATGGAAGCATGTACTTATTGGTACACCTCAGCTTAGCACCACTTCCATAAATTGATTGTTCCCCTGAATTACCTTAAATCCCTTTTCTTGAGACAAATCTCTCTCGTTGGTTGACTTCAATTTTTATAAAACCTTTCACTATTACACCTTTTTATATATGTTATCTTGGACGAACTTGTGCTTGGACCTCTTTGTTGAGGCCATGCAAAACATTAACCATTTAATTTCAACAACTGTAAATCTCTCCGCCCATGCATGGTTGGGCCTCCCAGGTTCCCTCCAACCTAGGTCGCCTATACACTCCCATTCTGGGCATCGCATGGTTCTATTTTGGTTCTTCCCTCTACTGATAACCATTCTTGACCTAGGTTATTATAGCTCAAGCACTCTCTGCTGGGCTCTAGTAACTTTATTACTAACGAATAGTTCCCTGGCGTTGGCCCTGTACACTATTTGCTATCACGCTGGGAACAGGAGAGTTAAAGACAATTTTCTTACAGCATCCTTAAGTTAAGATCGTTTTTAGTTATAAATTTGCATCTCTGCATTAAGAGTTTGAAGGAAAATGATCCATTTATTGTTGTTTAGAGTCAGTTTACTGGTTGTGTGTGAAAAATCAACTTGGGAGATAGTTTCCAGATTAATGCCACCTTTAATTATATCAATAAACTGGTTTAACTCATATTGAACCTGTGCAGTAAACTTTTGAACTTAAGCGATCAGTACAAGAATCTTACACTGACCAATATGTTCATGTCCTATATTGTGTAGCTAAGTCAATGAAGAAGTCAGACTAAAAGAGCTCAAATAAAATATCATGGTAAGGATCTTTTGTACCATCTCACAGACCTTGGTCCAGTCCTATACTACATCAGGAAAAAAATGGCTAAAATAAGTAGTGATTGACAATCATCACCCAAATAAGGAACTAAAATGATTTGTACCACTTTATCAGGAAAGACTGAGTTTGATTAATTTGGAAATGAAATGACCTCAGATGAGTTTGCCATCAAAAAAGAAATTACCATTGGATGAAAACTTTAGTTCTCCATTGTCTCTAAAGGCAAAAAGGGCTGAATTAAATTTAAAACTCTCATAAAGGGCGTAAATGGTCCCATAACTTTATAGCCCTAAACCAATTCTCCCTAGAGAATTAGGGAAGATTTTGCCAATAATAGGGAATATTACTCATAAAGAGCGCTTTTTGAAAGCCCAAGTATCTCCTTGTTTAAGTAAATAAAGTACGCCTTACTCTATATTTGTCTGGTCTAAATTATCGCCAAAGTGCATTTCCCTAGTTAAAAATCAGACCAAAAGGAATCACACTGACGCTGATATGAATAATAGTTGTTTAGTCTTCAAAAAAACCAGCCAATAAATTTTGTAAATGCTTCAACTAGTGCTTTCTGCCAGGTTTCCTTCCAGAACTACCAGGTAAAGACATACCTTTCAAATAAATTAAAAATCTCAGAGGAGACAAAATCTACAAAAAAGAAGAAAACATGAGTATGACAAGATGGTCCAACTTGCCAATAAGAAATACCTTATCAAAACGAAAGAGATTTAAATTTACATTGGCAATGACATTTTACCTTCTAGCCCCTGATGATGTGACCTATCAGATCTAATCAGCCAAAGTAGCTTAGAATGTGGAGGATTTATTTTATGGAACTCTACAACCTGAAGGGTGAACTAATTAGATTTGTTCCACCCTGGTCGCTTTTAACTATTGCACATATGCACTATGGCCGCCCTCTCATGCATGGCAGTGAGGGTGTACAAACCCAGGTCATACTTCCACCTATTAGTACCCTATTCTCCATCGCTAGTTAAAACTTTTATAACTGAACTATATGGAAATTAAAAGACAGTATAGCCTCATCCAGAAGCTTCATTCCTGGCTCCTTGAATTATATGAAACGGCCTCCAATCTTAGTCAGGGAAAATAAGAGGCTATAATGGACAATAAAAACAAAATCCATGAGCTACGGATTCAACTCATTGAGATCAATAATGGAGTTAGTGGAGCCTATGTGACGAAATCACCCAGCCTCTCACTAATACCTCAGCAAACCTACAAAAACAAAATGAAATGCGCTTTGGCTGAATTTTAATTCAGTTAACCGATTAACAGCAATCTATAAACCTCATATCAAAGATATGACTAGTTGGGCTTGTCAGCTCAATGATAGGGCTAACGCTCATCCAACCTCTAAGACACGCGTTTGTGAAAGACCTCCCAGGCCCACCGGCCTCAAAGGTCCACAAGGTCCCAAAGGACCTAGAGGCTCCAAGGACCTAATGGCTCTAAGGCCCCAAGGCTTAGAGGGTCCTCCAGGGACCCCTGGAGATCCTCAAGTATAGAGTTAACCTGATACAAGAACCATGAGCCCTGAATTTTAACTCTGGAATCCCAATTGAGAGGGTGGCTCATAAAGTTGGTTTTACATTGAAGGAAATTATCTTGATGCTGATTAAACAATGACTATCCTCTATGATAAAGTGGATACCATACAGCAAGCGTGTTTAAATATGACCTTAAGACAAAGAACCCATCAATTTTCTGGATGCTAAGATTAAATAACTTACCTCCTGGCTCCAGGATTTGAAAAATCAACAACAAACAATAGTGCAGAATTTCTGACAAGTCTATCAAAATTAACAAAAACACCAGTTTATTAGCTCCAAGGCTACCACTTCACATGTGAATAATGGGGTCAGAATCTGCAAACTGATCTTAATTTTTTCTTACAAAAGCTCAATTAATCTAACATGACTGACACACCCAGAACTGAGCCTTCAGAAACTGGGGAGCGTCAACCTCAGCCATACATTTCCTCTTAGCGCCTGTCAATTCCTTTAAGCCTTACTTTAACGAAAAAATGTCACTGGCACAGAAAAACTAAGACCTTCCTATTTATGTATGATTGGCCATTGAGCTAGCCACTGATAAGTAGAAGGTTCAACACATACAGAACTGTCTTGACAGTTATGCCTAAGAAATAATGATGCCTTACTTCAGGAAAGCACCTCTTGGAATCAAGTTAGGATGCCATTATTTAAGAATTTTGCAGAAATTTGGCCCTGTTTTTTAAGAAGCCAGCCTTTATGAACATCCAACGAAAAAGGATAAGACTATACAGAATTTGCCAACCACTTTTATTTATAAAAGCCCAGGCTTCATCCTCCTGCGACCATATTACCCTAGACAATGCAATATCTGCATTGGTATCCGTTTTCTTCTTTGACTGACACTTCATGATCCACTATCAAGGAGTCAAGAAGCTCTTCAAAATAATCCTTGAATTTAAGGAATCTATCCTGAACTTGCCTGAGCCAGAGACAGATCAAACCTCATCTAGTAAATGGTCATGAAATCTTTAAGGATTTTAAAGAACAAATAAGATTCCCAAACTCTTGAATTGAACATTGATGAGATAACTTATGTCCTCTCAATCAGTACCTTCCACTAAAGGCATGTTTGGAAAACTGGATTAGGAATCATAACGCATATAAGTACTGATGGAGATTCTTCTGGGTTGCCCCTCAGCTTCCTGCGCCACAAAAAGAACAGCTCTGATCAATGTGGTCATGAGGTCATCACTGATGAAAAACAATGAAGGCCTCAATTGTGCAGTTAATTTGGAATGTCTTTAAAGATCCTGATTATTAAAAATCATGGAGGTCATATTGATGACACATCAAGTCGCCCTATTAATATAAAATCTTTTTAATTCATTAAAGCAGTTTGTTCAACATATTTTCTTAATGTTCTTTGGATGATCTGCTTTTTTAACAGCTTTGAGATCTATTGAACCTCAGAAAACAGTCTAGAGATCTGATAAGCCAACACAAGTGATGCTCATTACAGGGGCCTCCAAGCTGCACAGTGAAATCTTCTATCACAAGAAATGGAGAACAATTCCAACAGAGAAAATTAATCTACCAACTGGTCGAGAAGTACAACCTGATGTTTAACACAACTCAAGATAAAGGGATCCTTTGCATACTGAAAGCTTTAATTTTTGAGCCGCTTTTGAGTTACCCTTTCATCAGTTGATCAGGCTCGGTATCAGATTAATAATGCAAACATCAGTGAAATTATTCAGCAATTACTGAATGGTATATACTCTGTGGGAGGCCGTTACAGTCGCTCCCAAGCCATATTGTGCCTTTTACAATATAAGACTTCTATACTTCAGATCTACTTCCATCAGGAGAACTGGCCCTTAGAATTAAACGTTATCTCCAGAGTTTTTGTTCATCCACCCATACACTACATCTTATTAAGCGGTTAGTCTACATTATCATGAAGAAGCTTGACAGATGAGACTTAAACAAATTCTGTTTCTAAATATTATTGATTAATACAACGTAGTCTACTCATTTTTCTGCAATAATTTGGAGGCCACCATGGACAATCTCTTATGGAAAAATAAAGTTTGGGTTAGTTTGCTATTCTGGATAATGGGATCTCTGGTTAACTCGAGGGCCAGCTTCATCAGGATATGATACTCCTTGAATCCTCCTTTGGTCAACGCCTTACCAAATGGAAGTCCTTTTCCAGTTACAACAACACCATTACCAAGAATTAGCCTCTAGTGATAGTGACCCAGAACTGAGGTTTCAAAAGAAATTTGAAGGGCTTAGAGGGCCAAAAGACCCAAATGTCCCATAGATCTGGAAGGGCCAGAAGGTCTCTGTGCCTCCAAGGACCATCTTCTTTTTGATTAAAGCTCTCAACAATCCGAAAGAATCTAAAAAAGATGTCCTAACTGCACTAGCATTCCTATGAGATTAGATAAGAAGTTTAAGCTCAAGGATATTGGAAACGCCTGAGCGGGGTCCCAATTGATACCAGACTCTCGCTCAATGCCCTGCCAGATGAATCAACAAATTTAGTGCTTTTGACAAGCTCACTCAAAAATGTATCTCTCAACTTAAGCAATTTTGCCATGGTTTTGGACCTTCTTAAAGAATTGGAAAAACAAGCTTTAACTTTAATGGGCTGAAAGACTAGATCTGAAGGAACACACAGCTCTCAAGGATATGCCGTCTCTTTCACTACCACTGGGACAAAGTTCATGGAGACTTGGAAGGATTTATTGGACAATTGGATCATCAGGTCCCTTGAGACTATACAGAATTCAAGATTTCTAAGCTTGCACCTGTCCCTGGCAACGTTGCTCTCTCCACACGTATTATAACTAACTTTAAGCCTAGCTTCAAAAAATAATTTTCTCTAGGTCAGGAAAGCATCACCTCCTTTCTTTATGTTATGAGAGTTCAATTGAGGAAGCCATGGACTGTCATAAAAATGAAACATATTCACTCTTATTGATTAGCAAACCGTGAGTTTATGACTCCTATCTAAGAGATTGCAAAAACTGTGATCAAGTCTGTACCTCCCTACAACAATAATATAACAGTATGCAGACCTTGGTAAACCAGAAGCAGGAATTTATGGCTATCCATATGAATAAAGGAGTCGTCCCATAGAGTTTGCCAGTACTTTTCATGATCAAGCACAGCCCTTAGTTCTAATAAACCAATTACGTTGGATGACACTATAACTGATGTAATCCCCCACCATGAGATCTTATCCTGAGGTCTAACTACATATGATTGGGTGAAAGAGTGACTCCTCCTGCATCCAAGAAATCAGAGAAGCTCTTAATGTGATTCCTGCATTCACCTTGAGTCCCAAAATCTCCACTTCCGTTTCTCCCAACTATTCTCAAATTCATGTTGTCAAAAACCAGAATAATTTAAAACTTTAACGCACTTATTATAATGAAATTACCATAGCGCTAATAACTGTTGGATGAAACTTGCTGGTGAGGTGGGAAGAGGATAGTCATCACAATGATGAGGCGCTTCATGCTAACTTCCCTGTACCGCCTAAAGAACCCTTGGCAACAGCTACCAAGTATGATACTGCTGTACTTAGGGGGAACAAACGGGGCTAATTGATAATAACGAGCCTTATACTGATTACTTTTCTTCTGATATGTATTATGTTAAAACCTTGCCCCCACAATTTGGGAGCTTGGTAATACGTATTGTTGTTATATTTCATAAAGTTCTGTTCAGGTTATTTATAACAATGGCTCCTTTTTAATATCATATTATCAAAATTGGTGAAAATATTGTTGGGATGAGTTTAATTCACCCATCCTTAAATTTGTGTAGGTTTTTTAAAAATCCAGGCGTAAGGATTTTAATTTATTTCAAGTTTAGATATACAACTAAGGGGAAACTCCATAATTGATAAATATACTTATACTACGCTATATAAAAGCAACAATTTAATAAAATTCTAGCAAACAGAAAAGTTTCTAGCTCTTTTGGCCGTTCCAATATTTAGAGGAAATTAGGGATTAAAGTTTAAGAAAAATTGCCAAGCGCCTCCAAGCCAAGATCTTTACTGTTTTTCTCTTTGGGATTTCTTTGGAACCAGTTTAATATTATAATACTTTAGCATTCAATCGCCTAAATAAGGTTTGGCCGTCGACATTAGTAGAATTTGATTATGTAGTTTGGGGATGATCCCCAACAACTTTAGTGTCCAAACCTTTAGGTTGGTTTCAAATCCCCCATCAAAGGTAATTATACTTTTAGTTCAGGGTTGATCCCCAACAAAGGTATTAGTCTAAAGTTTGGATTGGCCTGGAATCCAACAGCGCCCCTTCTAGATCTTGCATAGGGGGTAAAATATCGCAAGTATTACCTTTGTACTCATTTTACAATAGTTCCCTGAGAAACCTCAAATTTTAAATGTTTGTTTTCTCTACTTTAATACTTTGTAGGGGCCTGACCAATTAAACCCAATTTGTTATCTCGTTCATCTGGATGGTGATGGTAAAAAGAAACCAAATCTCCAGACTGTAAGATTAGCAGGGGGTTATGTTTCTCGTTAAACTGACTTGTCTCTATGGAGGTGATAGCCAAAATATTCTTTGAAGCCAAAGCCAGAAGCCAAATGATTTCATTAGCAATAACTCTCATAGTAGCTTCTGGGGCTTCAGAAGAGGCTTGGTTTAACATGGACTGCACTTTAGAAGGCAATTGAGGATTTCTTTCATACAAAGCTTGAAAGAGGGACATTTTAATAATCTGATTGTAACTAATTTTGTAGGCTAGAATTGTACTGAGTAAGTATTGAGGCCATTTTCCAAAAGATTGTGGTTAATGTAGCATTTATCACTTTACCATTCCATTTGTTGCAGGATGTTAAGGGGTGAAAATACTTAAGTGGTCCCAATTAACTCAGTTAATTCTTGCACTAACAAAGACCAGATTTTTTGCCCATTATCAGAGAGGAATATGGTAGAACCCATGTTGGGTGATGACACGATTATATAGAAATTTATTGGTAGCTTTGTAAAAGCTGAGTAAATGAATATGTCTTTAATACATTTTGTCAAATTATTGACAGCCAGTATGATGAATTGATGGATATTAGAGGCTCATGGGAGAGGGCCCTAAAATTGATCTTACTGTATATAAGGGTTTAGTAGGTGGAACCCATGGGCGTTGGGGATGAGGAGTAAGGCCAACTTGACTCCTAGCTTTTAATCAAAACTTAAGAACATTATAGCTTGAGGGGAACATCCTCTCCCCATAGCACTAAGGTTTTTTAGCCATTGATAGATTTTATAAATTCATCTGTGACCAACATGCAGATGCTCTTCTAGAATAACATCTATACATACAGAAGGTCAAATAAATATTGTAAATATTGAAATGACACTAACTTATAGAGGTTACCATACCAGTTTTGGATGTTTGCCAAAACTTTTCTAGCTCTTTTTGGATATTGAGGGCTTTACCTTTAACCAGTTGAGATTGTCATAGGAGACTTTAAAGTAAATCATGAGTCATTTAAGGTTACATTAGTAACCTGAAAAATCCATATTTTATAATTTGGCCCTGAGTGATGTACAATTGAGAAATCGTAGTTTTGGAGCTTTAAATCCTATTGTGCTAAAAGACCATCAGCGTTTATTATCTTCTGGAGCCATTGTAATGATACATGATTGGTAATTATAGTGAAATGGGCCCCATATAAGTAAGGGCGAAAATGCTTGATGGGTAGCAAAACTGCCTGGCATTATCATTCAGTTACAATATTGTTGTGTTCAGCTCTGGTTAAAGTTTTTATATAGTAAGCAATGGGATGGTCCACCAAATTTTCGTTGTGTTAGGATAATATAACGCCTATTGTAATATTGCATGAATCAGTAAACAATAAAAATAGTTTTCCAAAGAAGGGATTTATTAGGACAGGGGATGGGTAAGAGCTACCCACAATAAATCAAAATAATGCTACTGCTCTTCTTCCACTGGAAAAGAATTCCTTTCTTTAACAGACAAACTAAGGGTTTGTATGTATCTTTAAAAGAGGAATAATTTGGCAATATATCTGACCATTCCTAATAAGTTTTGCACATTTTAAAGGAACTTAGGCATGGACATTTTTGAGATGTCAGTAACTTTGTCATCCATTGGAGATAAGCCTTTCTGACTTACCTGATGTCCCAAAAAACCATTTCATTTTGTAAGAAGGAACATTTAAAAGGGATTAAATTTTAATAAGTATGTCGTAACTGCTTAAAACTTTCCTAAGGTGAGTTAGATGAGCAATGAAAGTTTGCAAAATAACAGTTGTATCATTTTGATAGAATATCACACAGGATTGTTTAAAGTCCCCTAATAATCCATCCATCGCTCTTTCAAAAGTAGCGTGGGAGTTGCATAGCCTCGCGGCAACCACATAGGTTTGAACAGCCCTTTGTTAGAGATAAGGGTAATTTTTTGCGATTCTCAGAGGATAGGCCAATATGCTAGTAACCACTGGCGAGATCTATCGCCTAAAATACTCCAATATTGACAATAAACGTAAAATCATCTATCTGAGATAGAGTAACTATATTTTAGTATAATGGAATTTAGTTGGTGATAGTGCATGATAACTCAATGTCCTCTATCCTTTTTGGATTAATAGCAGCAAGAAAGCCCAAGGGCCTTTGGAGGGTACCAGTAGACCATCCTCTAAAATTGTTTTAACTCAAGAGCTACTTGAGCCTCTTCTACTTAGATTTTAAGTAAACGTGAGATTTAAGGGAGGATGATCCTCTGTTTCCACTTGGTGGATTACCTTAGACATTTTTCTGTAATTTCCAGGTCCCTTTAAGATATCTTCATATTCCTTAATAAGGGCTTTTAGTCTTGAAGCTCATCAGGAGTAAGGTGGTCTCCAATAGTAAAAACCGCGGGGTTTTCACTGGTGCACAGTTTTTCTCAACTGGTGACTCTAGAATTTATATAGGGATTTGCAAATTGTATGAAGACATTCAGCTTAGTCAAGCTTTGATGAATGGATAGATTTGGCCCTACTCTGGCGGATAAGATTATGACAAGTGACTTCAGCCTCACTATAGCAATATGTAAAGATTCAAGTGAATTTGGCCTCACTCTGGCATTGACACTTAGACAGGAAGTAATTCTTCACAACTTCACCTTGAGGTAAACAATCAACAATTGAAAACAATAAAGTATTAACAGTTATAAGGTGTTTAAGACTATTAAAATTAGGGAGTATTTATAGGTTAAAGTAGTGGGGGACATGTGTTAGTGTTAATTGCTGTAAATACAGTGATCTTAATATGCCTAGCTGATGAAGAGAGATATTGGTTCGATTTTGGGAAAGGACTCAGTTGATTTTTATGAACGAATGTATATTTAAATCACCATTTGTATCAGCCCACATGGAGGCTAATAAACCTGAGCGAGTTAACATGAGTAGTTTGCCCATTTTGGGATGACTTAGTCATATCAACGTTGTCAACAACAATCCCTGATGAAATAGTAATCATAATTATCATTAAATACAATCCTCTGGAAATTAGAATTTCCCATTTGGTCAGTTATTATCACTAAATAAAGAACACAATTAATTATCATCCCAAAGCTTAATTAATAAGCTAAAAAACTAGGAATCAGTTATGTAAATTTATTACAGTATAAATAATCCCAATCTGGATAATGTGTTCATATAAAATTCTAACACATCCTCCCTGCTTGACAGGTTATCAGCTAAAAATGTTCTTGTCTAATACTTTCCACTGCAAGCAAGTGCTGGCTAGTCTATCAAAAATGGACGTCTCCCTTTTTGAGCAATGCATGAATCGCCCTAGGGGTATCCTTTCTGGTCCTGACAGATCTAGCGCCCCAAGTCAAAGCTGAATTGGTTAACCCTTCCTCCACTAATCCAGCAACGGTGCCTATTTTTGAAGAGAAATAGGGTTTGCCATTTCTTCAATAAATTCTTGGTCTAAAATACCACATTCTCCTTCCTTTAAGCTCAATTTTGAGTCATTTCTGGATTCAGCTCCATCCATTCTTATCCAACAATTGCCCTCAAGCCCAATAAAGCAATTTTCCTGATTTGAACCAGTCTTTTCTTCGTAAGTCAGATCTGCTTTCATTGTTCCTGTTCTGAATTGGGAAGTTTATCAACCAACTATCTTATTGACTGAATTGGCAATTGGTAACAATGAGCAAGTTGAGCTTCCATATCAAGAACTTTGGGGGAGATTGACCAAAGCTCTTGGCATTTCCTTTGCCTCCTGTGACCTCAATCTCTTACTTGATCAAGATACTGCAGTTTACACACTTCATTTGCAGGGAAAGTATCTTGCATATGGTCTGCCCTACTCCCTGCATCACCAAATTTCACCAATCATTCCCCTTCCATTTTCAGGAATCCTGCATCTGTCACCTCCAAGATGCCGTTTGTTGCCTGCATGATTACTTTGCAGCTGAGGCTATCTGGCAATATCTCCCATTAATGGCAATAATCAGGGGTATGGTTTGACAACCACCCATGCATCTCCCCTGTTTGTTGCTTTCTCATATGGAAAATGTTCTTGATGAAGCTTGTCATCAAGCATTCCAGACACAGCTTCTGGCACCTGTGCTGTATAGAGATTATGAAAACTTAATTGCCATTTGAATTTTCTTGCATTGCTGTTTCCTCCTCAACTGGGGTTTCTCATCTTGCTAATTTGGACGTCCCAATCACTCTTCCAATCATAACATATTCTCAGAATTCCCCTCAGGTCCAAAAAACTTGGTTTTTTCTTGCTCTATCCCTTGCTAGTATTCAATTTCAGATTAACACTGGCGACCTCTTTCATAATATTGTCATTAACCTCCCTCCCCAGAGGCATTGAAGAAGAGCTCACAGATCACAACCTGAAGCTAAAAAAAAAAATAAAAAATTATGCATAAAATTATCTTTCTTTCTTTCTATTTTTTTCTCTTGTAAAAAATAAAATAAAATTTTTAGTCCTTTTTATTTCTAGTTTATAATATGTTTTTTAACTTTTCCAATCTATTTTCAAACTTATTAAATATAAATTTCATTTCATTATTTTCTTCTTCTTATTATTTTTTTCTTTTTTGATTCCATTTTTAAGAAGTTTGCTGTGTATTCTATTATTTACATGAACATTGGAAACATTATTGATTGTGTATGCATCATTTGTTTTCACAATAACCTCAAATGGTCCCAATCATAACACATATATCTTATTTTAATGACTGAACCCATGTGTATCACAATAAGCTACACTATTTCAACAGTAAAACCCTAAAGGTAGATTGACTCTTATCATCTGTTTTCTTGGCTTAAATTCTTCTTTTGATTGTCATATCACAAACTTAAGATTCGAGATCCACTATTGTGTTTGTAAGTTGATATAGGTATATATTTGCACTCATTACCAGAGTTGGCACCATTGCTAAGTAGAAAGTCGGTGGCAATGCTTCCCTAAAACCATACAATAACTAGAACAGCTTTTTCCCATCATTAAATGGAAACTGATGTTGTATACAAAAGTCACCAACCTTAGATAAGATGCCTAATATGACGCCTTACCCAAGAACAGCTTCCTTAGCATAACAGCAAGCATCACATTGACTTGTTCAACAACCCTGTTTGTTTCAGGTTGATAGGGTACAGACACCACCCCTTTGATCCCCATCAGATCATTCAGGTGGGTAATTACAAATGAGGTGAAATTTGTCCCGTTGTTGCTCAGCAACACTCAGGGACACCGTGTCATTATATCACCTTTTTCAGGATAATTTGGCTGTACTCAGGGCATCAGCTCGGATTAAAGCTTTGGTTTTGACACCCCTCATAAGATGGTCAATCGTTACTATGATGTAACGTACCCCACCCATAAAACAATTTTTGGTCCCATATTGCTGATTGAGACCATGTGCCATGCAAATCCAGGCTTCACCAATTGGTAATTATGTCACGTTTTTATTCAGCTTGTGGAGCTAACATCATGCAACTGGTGACACAATTGGCAACATCATAACTTAGGGACTCCCAATAGTAGCACTGCTTAATGTGTTTGAGCATCTTCTTTAATCCACCATGCCTAAAAACCTTGTGCGCAGCCCAAATTATTTATGTGCATTCTAAAGGTTTTAAAAATAAAAGCATCTTTTTGTCCATTGTTTTGGATAATTGTCCGTTGAAGAATTCAGTCTTCTTCATCGCCTTTTTCAGAGTTTTCTTAATTTTGACTGGTTCTTCTTGTAACTCCCCGCAGATCATTCTCTAAAATAGGTCATCAGCATGATTTTGCATAGTAAGAATGGCTGGTAACCTCAATAAACCATCAGTGTTCTGATTTTTCTCCAGCCTAATGATCTATCTCAAAGTTGTAGGCCAGCAACTTCAAAGCCCATCGCGCCTATCTCCCTTCTGGTTCTTTGAGATTATGAAGCCACCTTAGAGAGGCATGGAGTACATGACCTTGTAATGCGTTCCATTAATATAGACTCAAAATTGCTTGCAGGCATATATAAATGAAAGACATTCTCACTCCATAACCATATAGCTCCTCTCAGCCTTTGACAGAGTTCAGTTGACATGCCATGGGGTGTTCATCACCATTTTTGTTTAGTTGACTAAGAACAGCTCCTATTTCCATCTGTGATGCATATGAATGAATAATAAATGGCTTCTCAAAAGACAGATATTTTAGAATTGGACTTGAAGTCAAAGATTTCCTCAATCCATCAAATGTGATTTGAGCCTCATCATTCCAGACAAGTTCCTTCTTTAGATCTCTCAATAGATAGAAAAGCGGATTGAATTTTTTCAGAAATATCCTTAATGAATTGGTGATAGTAGTTGGCCATTCCAAGAAAAACTTAAACATTTTTGAACACCCTTAGGGACTGAAATTTGTTTGATCACTTCTACCTTCTGGTCTTTGGGCTTGAGTCCCTCTGCGTTAATTACAAATTCCAAGTATTTTAAATTCTCTTTAAGAAATGGCACTTTCTTGGCTTAATCTTGAGATTTGCAGAAGCCAGTTGCTTGAACACTTCCTCAAGGTAGTGTAGGTGATTAGTGAACGTTTGGCTAAATACATTAATATCGTCCAGAATAGGACAAAGGACAGCTTCAGATCCAATAAAATTGTGTTTATTGCCCAATGGAATGTTGTGGGGGCGTTGCACAAGCCTTGAGGCATCCTCACTGGCTGGTACAGCCCCTTTGCCATGATAATGGCACACTTCTCTTGGTCCTCTGGGCATATCTATCTGCCATTAATTGGAGATTAAATCCATGGCGGAGTAAGACTTGGCTCCTCCTATCCAATCCAATGCATCATCAATTCTAGGCATGGGCTAAGAGTCCTTTTTTGTGATTTTACTCAACTGATGATAATCAATTATGACTTGATACAATCCATCTTTCTTTTTAACAATTAATATAGGACTCGCCCATGGAATGGATGACAGTATGAGCATTCCATGCTCTATGAGTTTTTTGATTTCTTCAGCAACAACTGCCTCTGCCACCCTAGACTTTTTAGGCCTCAGTTATTTTGGTCCAGCATCCCCAGTATTGACTTGATGCAAAACATTCTTTGTGCACCCAAGATAATGGTCATATTGCATGAAAAGATTTTTGGCATTTTTTGAATAAGGCCAGAACTTCGTCCTTCTGACCCTCCATTACCCAGCTCGCCAATATCTTTCAATTAGAGTGTGGATATTCCCGTCAGTATCCATTGGTAATCCTAATTTGTCTAATTCACTAAATTTGTGAAAGGAATGAATCTCTAATACCAGTTTCAAATGGTGAATGCAACTATATGGTGCCATTTGACTTTTATTGAGGTTTTTCCAAGATTGGCTAAAAGGACCCAAATCTCCTCATAACTGGGGATTAAAACTTTGGGGCTATTCAAGTCTTGATCAATGATTGTTGCCAAGGAGCTTCAATTTCTGAATATAACTGTTCTGAGATCTCCAAAGACAGTCCAGTCTCCACGATTTTTGCATTCCAGGTTAAATTATGACATCGCCCTTAGAATGGATTAAAATTTGACAAATTTTTTATACATATTTGGGTAACTTTTGGATTTTCTTCCTGACCAATTTGTAACTGACAGGTAATATCTCATTTCTTATAAACTAAATTGATGAAATTATTCCTCTTACTGAGGGGCGCCTTCCCCTAATGTTGATAAACCAGTGGCAATGTCTGCACCAGAATCGTCAAAGTGTCTTTTTCAAAGTCACATTTGACCCCATACTTCCACATGAAGTTGGTGCCAATGAGGATGTCATAATTCTGGTTGGCTAGGACAATCAATGGTACCAATACAAACAAGGATCCAAACTGTAGTTGCAGAGTGATAGGCCCACAGTAAGTTGTAGAGTCAGGGCCAGTCATCCCATAGTGCTTCCTGTGCTTTAAATCCAGTTTGGCCTTTATTCTCTTAATTAATTTCGTTGTTACTATAATGATTGGTGCTCCACAGTCAATTAGTGCCCTGACAGGGACTCAATTTGCCAAAATATTCATATACGTGCACTCTAAAAATAAGCTAAGCTATTATTTGCTGCATGTATAACAGATTCGTTGATCAGATCCAGGGCATGAATCAATTAAGCTGATATATCAGGGAACATTTCTCGAATTGAACTAATCAGAATCAATACATTAGATTCATAAAATTTGGCATTTAATAAATCAGTCTCATCTTCAGAGTTTCGAATTTTATCCACTATTTGTTGGGCATACAGGCAAACTACCTCCTTTACAATTTACAAGCAGTCTCCTTTGATTTTGATCTTGTTATCACGTTTACATATTGATAGACAATTTGATGAAGGAGATCTAACTCAGTTTCATCTGAGAATAGATCCGTTTTTCCAATTCATATAATATATCTGAGGAACATGGTTACCTGCAGTTTTAGCATGTCTCTTATCTAGAGAGCATGGTCTTTTCCCAGCTCATTGGAAGTTTCTTGTTTCTCCTTGTGCTGGACCAAGTTGACCTGATCCTTCAGTTTACGTTGTCCACATTTATTTGTGAAATGACCTGGTTGTCCACACTTATTAAAAATCAACTGGGGATTATTGGAAGTCTAGATCCTTCATACTGTTTATCTTGATTCCCATGATTGTTAGATTCTCTGGATTTGTTGGGGAATTGTCCTAAACCTTTATTACTGTTTGACTGGTGGTTCAGTTTGTATGTCCAATTTGGTGCCTCAAATGTTGCTGACAAGACCTTTAGATGTTTTACCATTTGGGAAATGGTGTATTTGCTAGTAAGAGAAGACGCCATCATTTGGTGCAAGTCTCAGTGAGGGCGCAACGCGTTCTGCATTGCAATACTTCTTTCAAAATCAGTCATCATATTAGCCCCACTGAGGATCTGTGCTTCCTCATAGAATGATTGGCGAACGCACATACCAATTCATCCTTCTTAAAATAAATTTCCATGAATTTTTGTTTATAAGATGACATCTTATCTGGATTACCTTATTCTTTTAAAGTCACCTTATTCGCCTCCTTATAGCTCTAGTTCTCCCCACAAAGGTAATTCAAATTATGATTTTGGCACAAAGTATTGAGACAATTTACAATGGCGACAGCTTTCTGACAGTCAATATTGATATATATCATCATCTCAAACAAACAGAATAAGGCAGGCGCATTATCCCAATGGAAAACTGGAAACTTCAGAGTGTTATTGCTTCTTTAATAATGATTGGTGCAGTATTTATAATCATAATTTGAGTGGATGCTGGTAGTTGCTTCAGGAATAACTTCAGGAAGTGCCACAATGGCTGGGGCATTTCCAAAAAAAATTAAATTGTGCTGTTGGCGCAACTTTCTACCTCAATATATGGTGATTTATCCTCAAATAAATTCGCCTTGAGGTACTCATCTCATGAGCAAGTACACTTAGAGTCTTTAAGGTCATCCAACTGTCTAAGGACTTTTTCCACTCAAGCCAAGCGTTTTTGGTCATTGTCAGAAAATTAACCAGATGGATTATTCCAATAATATCAGAATTAGGGGTATCAGTTAGTCAGGAATGATTGCCAGCTAATTGCCTAGTTTAATATTATTTTTTGTTATATAATTATTAATTTAATTTAGGTTCATTGGAATCTGTATTTACTGCTGACTTATCATTTGAGGGTTGTTGTGGAATTTCCTGTGAAAAGCCAATGATTAGTTACTGATCATCCAAAATGGTTCCTCTGGCTAATTTACTTCACTACCAACTCATTTGTGGATGCTCAAACTTGTATTTATTTAATAAATTTATATACATCTGACTGGCAACTCATGCTGAGGAAGATTGACCTAATCTAGAATTTGGTGAACAAACAAGCAGATTTGGAGGGAATTGTAACCAGGAAAGACCAAGATTTATTAGAAGTTCCAGCTTGGAAGCTGAGGGGTTTAATAGGTAAAGTAGCCTATGATATAAATAGTCATTCATTCCCTCCAATTAAACATCTTTTTCTCACCCATTATTATTTTAATTGTTAGTAGTTTTTTGCTAGGTTAGTATAAAAGTGGGACTGGAGATCCCTGACATTGGTGCAAGGTGACGCGCCTGGAGTGGCCGATGCTGCCAGCTCCAATACCACCCTTGAGGAGAAACAGGCAGGAACCTGGCCAACTAGCTACCAACGATGGCGCTTCTGGCTGTCAACCCTGCAGGGTGAAGCAAGGAATTGCCTTGGCTGCCAAGGATGGGGGAAGGACTCGCTGGGGAACACCACAGGCCCTGGGGCTAAGGTGAAGTCGTTGGTCTACTGTGTTGGTGGGTTGAACGCAGAATTTAACTGGTTTGGTATGCCTATGAAAGCAAAATGGCAAAGGTCAATCAGTCTTCATACTGGTTGGCCTGGCATTAGTGGAGACCACGGTTGATTTCACAGTAGTCATTTTCCCAAAGTTGAAGATTTACTACCAATTTTCCCTTGTATAGTTGCTTTCAAGGTTTTGATTTTTTTCTGCAGTGTGGCCACTCATTTTTGAATATTAAATAAATGCTCGCATAGTTTGCAATTCTCCTTTTCATACTTGAACACTTTGTTGTCTAGTCTAATGAATTTGAGCTTCAACAAATCTAATTTGGATTGAGTTGCCAATTCAAATGCATCATTGTTGATGATTTCTAGTTCCGTAAAAAGGTTATCCATTTTAGCTCTCATTTCTTTGCTCAGTCTTTCAAATTTTCTTCATATTTTCAAGGTATTCTTAATTTCCCATCTCCCCATGATCAAATCGAGCATGACCATGTGGGTTTTGGTGCTGGCAGCACCATTGGCTAAATTGCCTCCTGAGCTCAATCAAATAAGCAAGCATTTGGTTCAGCAACGATTTGTGTTTGTCCATATCATGCTTCCATTAATGATTGTACCTAATCTTGTTGATAATCTCTTCAACTATCCCCCAAAGTTTTTATTCAGCTCAGTCACCATATTCTTAATTTAGGTATGTGACTGCTGAACACACTGCAATGTAGAGTACAAGTCAGCACGAATCTGTTGAAAGCTGACGTCTAGTTGTCACGTCAACGCCTGCTGTTGTACACTGTTGTGTCAAGTGTACTTAATAGATTGGCAATAACCGCCTGTTGTCAGACTTGGATGGCACTCATGTTTTGGGTAGTTGGCTGCACATACTTAATAACATAATCACCAATGTTACAATACTTTAAAGATATCCCACTAAAGTCATTGTGTTCATATTAAGAAATTTTTAAAATGTAATATTTGCTCATCCTGATTTGTAGTGTGGTGAAATAATCCAAAGCTTCAATCAAGAGTATTGGTTGGTAAAATTTGGAATCCTCTCATCAGGATATCACTGATACCGGATAAGTTTTCTCAGATTTTCTCCAAAGGTGGTTTGTAGATTATCACAGCGTTCTCATTTGCCCCAATTGTAATAGGTAATTATTGGGATCTACCAGCATATCCACCTCTAATTGGATATTTCCTTGATGGGCTGCTGATGATCCCACTTCCTCATTTCTTTGGTGCTCCATAGTAGTTATATAATTTGGCATTATTAATTTCGTACTAACTTGACTCAAACCCTGTAATGAGCACCACTTGTAAAAACTTCAGGGTTTTCACTGGTGCACAGGTTCGCTTAACTAGTGACTCTAGAATTAAATATGGACTTGCTAATTGTATGAAGACAATTAGCTTAGTCAAGATTTGATGAATGGGTAGATTTGGCCCTAATCTGGCAGATAAGGTTATGACAAAGTGACTTAAGCCTCACTATGGCAGTATGTAAAGATTCAAGTGACTTTGGCCTCACTCTGATATTGACATTTAGACAGTAAGTAATTCTTTACAACTTCACTTTGAAGTAAACAATCACCAATTGAAAACAATAAAGTATTCATAGTTCTAAGGTGTTTATTAATATTATAATTAAGGAATATTATTGGTGCAAGTAATGTAGGACATGTGTTATGGGTAAATGCGGTAACCATGGTGTTCTTGGTATGCCTAGCTGATAAAAAGGAATATTGGCTCGATTTGAGAAAGAAGCAGCTGATTTTCATGAGAAATAGAATATTTAAATCGTCATTTGTATCAGCCTACATATCAGCTACTAAACCTGACAATTTCCCATGAGTAGTTTGCCCATTTTGGGCTGACTTAGTCGTATCAAAGTTGTCAATAACAATCCCAGATAAATAGTAATCATAATATTAATGGATATGATCCTCTGGAAATTACAATTACCCATTTGGACAGTTATTATTGCTAAATAAACAACATAATTAGATTGTCATATCAAAGCTTAATTGATAAGCTAAATTAGATATATGAACCAATTATTTATTTAAATTAGAGCTTAAATAATCCCAATCTGGATAATGTGGTTATATAAAATCCCCACACCAATTTACTCTCAACCAGGGTAATGGTCATTGGGGGATCAATCCCTAAATCTTTTAAAGTGCAAAAGAGTTTACATCTGTAATATGTTCTATAGGACAGGGTTTAACATAAGCGATAATGCATGCTATGAAAATCTAGAGCATGTCTATAAAATTAAAATAAAACAGAGATAGAATTATTATAGGCTGGGTATAAAATCCTGAGGCAGTTCAAAGCTTCCTTAATAGAAGGATTGGACTGTCCATATACTTCCAAAACATGATTATAAGGGACTTAAACTCTAACGCAGGTATCTACCATGACATACCAACCTGGAGGTATAATAATGATATGGGGCGTAAAGAGGCATTACATACACAACATCCACTGTATTGGGAAAATTAAGTATAAGCCCTAGAATCTTGTACTCTATCTGACAGATAGAGGTAGGCTACTCTATGTGACAGGTACGCTTCTTTGGGGCCCCTCTATTTTTAGTTGAGATAATAACTCTAGTGATATCAATTATCCCAAAAGAGAGAGAGATTGTTCCTTGCGGTCAATTATACAGTTAAATTCTCTATGAGGTAACCTCAATGAGTATTTTATAATTAGTATTAAGTAAAGCAATAGCAGGGCAGTAATAAGAAGCTTTTAAACCTCAGAGGCAAAGCAGTTGTGATTGAAAAATTTTAGTGAACTGAGTTGCAGTTCCATGAAAAACATCGTGGATTAAGTCAGAGGCCATTTTGATTTTGGATAGCTAAATGTTTATTAGTTTAACTGGGGATCTGGTGTCAATCACACCCAGAACTTTCACTTTATGGAACACACCTTCAACCTGTAAAACTGAGAATTAAGTTATAGATTAAATGCTATAGGGCAGTCAGAGGGTATTTGAAGCTAGGCTAGCTGGGGCTTTATCTAGGCCAGACTTTGGGTTCTTAATTTGCTTAAAGTTTGGTTAGTTGAGGCCTGAATTTCACTATCAGGGCTGACTGTTATAATTTGTTGCAGTAATTGGCCGATTTAAAATTTTAAAAAGTTTAAGCCTTTTGTGCCTTGAATAGAAGTTGGAACTCCAACTTCAACTGGGTCAGCTAATATAAAGCAGCTGGAAGGGCTAGGTATGTGACTAATTAGATGAGGCACACAGGGTTCATTAGCAGAGGGAGCCTCTTTCCTTAAGCCGACTGATCTTATGCTGCCTTAATTTGAGGGAAATGATAGCAGCTGTCAATGGTGTGGTTGGAACGATTGCAGTAAATGCAGTATTTTCCTAAGATAGCTGCTTTTAGAAAAATCATTGATAGGATGGGGATCAAACCATAAGGGAAGTTTGGCAAGGGTTAGCAGTCTTATACTAAATACTGCAGAACCTTCATATGTGCTTTTTCAAGGTGCAGTAACGAGGTCAAGCTATACTAAACCGCCTTAAGGTATAGCTGAATATTTAACATAGGCTTAAACGTTGATAAAGCAGCTGTAATGGCATCATCCAATGTGAGCAAAATCCCTGCACTAAAGTTTGGGACTTAAGATTAAACTGGTAGAGAACTCAAATATAGATTAGCCTTGTTTTAAACTAACCCCATAAATGCCTACTTTTGGCTGGCGATAGTAAATCACTACTAGATTCCTTAATTAGGAAGTTTTTGCATTGTTCCAAGTGCAAAAGGTCATTAAATGAGGTACCATTTTTTGCGCTTTTGTCTGAGGCAACTGGGTAAGTGCTTGTGACGTTGATAGTTGGTAGCTTCCTCCATGGCACCTTCATAGTAGTAGACAAAGGAGAAGATGCTACACTCACTGAGACATACCTGCCCTTGAAGGAGGGCTTGAATAGGTCACCCAGAGGGGTTGGTGGGACAACAATGAACAGACACTGAGATGCCCCTTGTTCTTAGTAAGAGTTGGTAATGAGGAGGGATTTATGTGATGACATTTAGTTGTTGATGCAATTCAATCAAATTGCCGCTAACATGGTCAACTCGCTCATGGACAGCATGTGATGACATCCTAGTGGATAGAGCTATTAAATTATTAACTTCGCTCTTTATAATAGAGGTTATCATTCGTGGTTCAAGTTGTCTTTGCTCAATGGCAAGGATTTGGTGTTCCAAATCTTGCATGGAGCTTCTAGTTTAACAAACCATGTGACATAGTCCACCTCCATGGTTGTTGGGATTCGCTAGGGACTCAGGAAATTCCAGTCAGGAGCACCAGTTTTGTTGGGATGAGGGATTTAATCCAGTTGTACTTAAATCTGCGTGAATTATCTGAAGACCTAGGTGTAAGGATTTTCAATTATTAGTAGTTTGAATATACAACTAAGGAGAAACTAATTAATTAACAAATTTACTAAATATAAGTTATATAGCAGCAATAACCGATTAAAACTTTCTCAAACAAAAAAACAACCTAGTATATGGCCATTCCAATATTTAGAATAAATTATGGACTAAACTTTGGGGATAATAGTCAAGCGCCTACAAGTCAAGATCTATAATGCTGCTCTTTGGGTTATATGCAACATGAGATTACTATTTTAAAATTGTAGCATTCAATAGAGTAAATCAGGTTTGGACTCTGACATTAAGAGAATTTTATTCTGTAGTTTGGGATTGATGGGTTTCCATCTGATGTGCTCGCAGTTACTAGCACTGCGGAGCTCAACATAGTGGATGATTGCAGGAGGCTTAGTGCATCAAAAGCAGCTGAAAGGACATGGGGTTTATTAAAAAGCAGCAATAGATGAGACTTGCTCATCAGAATAGGATAAGAACTTAAATAAAAATGAGATATATAATATATTTAGTTGAAAACGTACTTTAATGAAAATAAGACTACCTAATTATAGTACTGGTGAAAGAAAAAAAGAATCATGATTTATTGGGATTTTTAAGGAGTGAAGCAACGATCATTACTGATTCCCAGGTGGTTTGTCCATCATTGTGTCCCACCTAGAAGGTCAGCTGAGATTCTTGATTTCCTGGAATAGTTTTTCAGCATCTACTAAATTGGTATTAACCTCAAGTAAAAGCTCTTCCAATAGTCCAGCTAAAGAGGTCTAACTTTCTAGATTATAGAACGAACAGCTGATAAAGATTTTGGTATTGCTGGGCAATCAATGATGCAGTCTTGTGAATGTGGTTTTTGAATTAGGTAAAATATTTGTGGATATAATAAAAAGCTTAATAGACAAACTTTGAGAAATTCAAGTAATTCTCCGGATATAAATACAACCTGATGTCATGAGATTAAGCCTTAATTTGGGACTTATCATTATTTAAATATGTTAAAGGACAAGTACCGCGTAGTAGAATATGTTGGTATATTCCCCAGGACAAGGCTTCCACCTTGCATAGAGAGAGTCCTGGAGAGAGCCCCCTCAAGCCTTGTCCAAGGGGAGTAAGTCTTGGTTCCTTTGAAATAATGGACCTGATAAATTTTTGAGGTATTTGTGGTGTACTTTCGTTTTAAATTGTCTGGTTAATCTTATCAGGTTCCTTTGACTTACGCATTTTTGCTTGGGCCTCGAAAATGTTCTGATAATAGTCAGTCAAGGTTTTAGCCAGCTGGGTATTCATGGTGAGCAGAGCCTGGCTAAAGTAACTGACGTCAAAAGAGTCCAACAGAAGCAGGTTTGATAAAGGTAGTTTAGCAACCTTGGAGCTTTTTTCTCTTTAGTGCTCTTGCTTTCATCGCAGCAAGAAGTGTGTGCTTTGCAGGATATTCCATATTGATAGCGAGGCTGAGCAGGTGCTTTGGGTTGAACTGGAAAAGTAGGCTGGAGTCATGAGAGTAGATCGTCAAAAAAGCTGTATCAGGATAGTGAAATTTCTATTTTTAAGCTAGTTGGAAGTGGATGAAAACGACATGCTCAAGGCGCATGCACTGAAAGTTCTTTCAGAGCTGGGTGGCCTCGCTAATGAGATCATGTGTAACAAACTGCTTAGACAACGTGCTGGGCAATCACGATCTGAGACTTTCTCTATCCATGAGTAAGTTTCTTTAAATACTAATAAAACTCAGTATAAAATAGTTAGTATCATGATGGTAAATCTTGCCCTCAGTTTTAGCAGCTAGGTTTGCGAGGGTGTCACAGGCAACCTTAAATGATTCAGAAAAATTTCAAGTATGAGATTTCAAATCTCGCCTTGACCTCCAGAAGCTTGTTGCAACAGCTCTTAAAGGCCACCTTCATCTCAACCAACTTTCACTGGAACCGTGAGTGCTCCTCCTTGGTTCTGGCGTGGGACTTCTTGGTATCCTTGAGAATGCTTTCTTAGATGAGAATGCACTGGGAGGGACCAGACTCATGAGCACCCATGAGTTTATTCAAAGAGGTTTGGCCCAGCTTCAGGCCCTTCAGCTTAGCTTCATTCGCCATCTTCATCTCCTGGTACCAATTGCGCACAATCTTGATTATGATAGATGTATATAAAATTGCTATGAGCTGGGGGAGATCCTTCAAATGGTTCATCAGCAGAATTAAGCTCGTCCATGTTGATAATCTTGCTCCATAACTTTGTGAACAAATCTCAGTTCAATTGAATGCTCCGTGGGCTGTGCCTTTCTGTTGGGGCAGCTTTTGGCCAACTTGAGATAAGTTCTCGACTTTAAAATTGATAAATTAATTCCTCAGTCTTAGATCACAGTGCAGATGATTAATTTTAGTCTCTGGATTGTCAAAATAGGCGCTATCCCTAGCTGAGAGCTGAACCAGGAGTCAATGTGTCAACCTTGGCTTGATTAATTTTAGAGGCCAACTATCTGCTCAGGGGATCTACTGCACGAAGACCTGGCATCAGACAACCTTCGCTAACATCACAACAGCTCTTCAAACAAACCCTCCTCAAATGCTACTCTTGGAGCATCAAATTGCTTGGTTAACAGGTTCGCTCTCTTAGCAAACTTCTTGACACTCTAAGACATTCCTAACAAACGTTAGCCTTCATGAATCAACAGGAACCTTTCCAAACACTTCTTTGGCGTTTTCAGTACAAGGTAACCTTAACAGAGTGTCCTTTTTTAAATAATGTTAATTCCCAGACTGGTTACTTGCGATTAATTCAGATTGGTCAATCATATACTGGATACTGGCTTTTACTAACTTGATACAACACAATTTAAAGCAAAAGGGATATACTTTTGATTATGTAGTATGGTTTTATTAGAATAAAAAAGTGAAGTCTTATTTACTTCAGAGGAAAATTCAAGATATAAATGAATGGGATACTGTATAATATGGGGAAATTTAGTGTTTCAATAAGATTTTCTAGATATTCTAGTCAGACGGCGGCTGGATGCTGTTTTAGCTTCTTCGCTCAATTGTGTCAGTTCCTGTATGTGAGAGCTCCTTCTAGCGGCAGTTAACATGGACCTTGATGTTCAATGGTCTTTGTGCTAATCCCTGCTTCCAGGTTCTGGGCCATAATCACTTCTTTTGGAATGAGTTGATTACCAAATCTGGAAATATGTGCCTTAAAATTGGGTTCATTCATTGGTGCACCTACAATGTGCCTCGCATCATGGCTTTAAGTTGCTTTCTAAAATATAATGACTGCACAATTTGGTAATATACTCATTTGAGCTTCTGAAGCTTTCACCGGCATAATTTTTTTCACTCATTGGGGCGTCATCAGTGGAATTCAAATTATTTTGGCCGCCAAAGGTATTAAAGGGGGTCAAATTACATATGAATTTTGGGATGCTTCATCGTCTTCATTAAGTTAATCCTCTAAATTGGCAAGCGAAAATTATTTAGCTGACGTTACTGTTAGAGGAAACTTATGTAACCCATCAATGCTTATAAAAGGGCCTCTTTCACCCACATCCGTGATGGTCTGGTCATCAGTATGCCACTGGTGTGGGGCTATTGTTTATACTAATTCCACTGGTAGAGGATTGACCAGAAGCACCACTTGTGGGCTATTCTGCAACACTACCTTTTTAAGACAAGACCTGGAAAGCTCAAAGGTGCCAGGAATGAATCTATTAAAAAACAATGTTAGTGTTATCATTGCATATTGAGTATTCCGCTCCTCACTTGGTTAATATGGTTGTAGGCTTAATCCAGATAGACTAAAGTTTCTCTGGTTGTGTTTATATCATGTTGTAGAATAAAACTTTATATCCAAAATGAATTTATAGTAACTTGGTTCTTCTCTAGATTTCTTTAGCTTGAAGGGAGGCTAGCTTCAATGTTATTTAAAGCTTTAATGAATTCTTTTTTAACTCTTCAGACAACTCCTGTTAGTAGCTTCTAGGTGTAAGATTTTTTCCATCAGCTGTTATGATTTGTGTCAGGAGGGTAGGCAGTGCAGCCTCTTGCCATACATGGCCTTGAAGGGGGACATTACAATCATATGGTGGTGGCTAACTGGTAAGCCACTTTTGCTGACGAGAGCAACTAGTCCCACTTTGACTTGTATTTTGAGGCCATATTTTTTAAAATGCCTCCTAGGGTCCTGTTGACTCTTTTGACACATCCATTGGATGATGATATATAGGGGGTAGTGAACTGATGTTTCACCCCTACCAAATCCATCAGTTTCTTACAACATCTGAGATGAAGTTTTTGCCATTGCTTGATAAGAGAGTTTGGAGCATCCATGTCTTGTAATCAACTAGTTGAACATAAAAGGGCAGTGGAGTTTACTGTATACGCTTTGAACGCGGATGCTTCTTCCCAATTAGTGAAGTGGTCAATCGCCACCAGGATAAACTTGGCGCTGCAGGATGCTGTGGTCAATGGTCACACCACGTCAATAGAGACATTGCTGAACAACGCAGTGGGTGGAATGGGCATAAAATCAAATAACTTTTCCAGTGGACGAAAACTGGCGTAGGGTGCACACAACTCCAATTCTTGGTGTACTTTGTCTTAAATAAATTACCAGTAAAACCTTTTCTTGAGGTAAGCCAACGTTTCCCAAACTTATCCATGGCTCACATGCTTGTATCCTTGATCACTGGGCAATATTGGGTACCAATTGTCTTGAACTTTATTTTGCATATCCAATAACAAGCTAGGTGACTTTAAAAACATCTACATAGGACACTCTTGACCTCTTCTGTCTCATCCTGCCAAGATTATTCAGGGAGTCTGATTAGGTCGTACAGGATGTTACTCTCTGGAGCCTGCAGGAGGAATACAGGTAGTCTCAACAAGCCATCCACATTGAGATGTTTATCTCCTGCCCAATGCATAATATCAAAATTATACTCTTTCAGGAGGACTGCTCAACGGGCAAGGTGTCCATCTGATCCTTCATGTATCTTAGCAAGCGGAGCGACGCATGATCTGTGATTACTTTAAAATGTACTAAATAACAATAGGACCTAAATGCTTGACTATATTTTTACTGTAAGGAATTCTTACTCAGTAACTGTGTAATTTTTTCTATTTTTGCTTAATACCTTGGAGTATTACTCAATCAGATGATCTTCTTCATTCTCATCTAGTTGAGCCAAGATTTTAACAAGTCCCACTTCACAAGCGACAGTGTACACTAGAAGGACTTATTGAAGTCCAACTTTGATAAGATTGGTAATAGTAACAATCGTGTCTCCAACTAAATAAATGTCTGCACCTGCTCAGGATCAACTAGAACTTCATTCCTTTAGTCAGAAGGTAATTAAGTGTAAGGAGAGTGTCTATAAACTCCTGTTTCCAGCGTGGTGGTGCACAGTGCACAGAGCCAACGCAAGGAAACTAGCCGTTAGTACCAAAGGTACTAGAGCCCAGCAGAGTGTTCTAGAGCCATAATAGCTAAAGCAAAGGAGTGTAAGAAATAACCAACCAAAAGCGACGCGGTGCACAAGGAGAGAAGTGGTAAACGTCCCAGGTTGGAGGGTACCAGGGCGAACCAACGGTGCATTAGGGTATAATCTCATCATATCTAAAATGGAATGGTTAATGTAGCGTGAGACCTCCTTGAAGGTGTCCGCGCACTGGATTGTTCAAAATATCATTTAATAAAATAGTAAAGCGGGGAAAGTTTATTAGGAAAAGTCAACCAACAAGGAGTGTTGGTCGCAAAAAACATATTTAAACTGAGTCAGGGTAATTATGGGGCTGCGGAAGTGGACCCAAGCCTTGACGCTCCAATAGGAAATTGCTCCCATCCAATTTGGTAGAATACACTTAAACTGCCTTCACTCAAGTGATCAATTGCAGCTGTATTCTACCCAAACTCATAATTTTGTAACTCAAATGGGTATTAAAACCCAATTTTTTCAATTAAAAAAATTGAACCGTCTTTGTTTGTTATGTAGATCATCCATTTTAACACCTGGGCTGACACAAGGGGCTGGGCGTTTTGCACCTTATTAGTACCAACCTAGGCATATTTGGATTGTACCCAGCGTTGGTCTAATGTGTGCTTAAGGTCAGGAAGAGCCTGAAGTTTCACCTTCTGGGCCTCCTGTCGACCAGCCTTATCCTTGGGTTGGTTCCCACTATCAAGTTGTTCAAACATGACATTACCCTCTCCTCCTTCTTGGGCTCCACCCCCCTCCAGGGGCGTTCGCTAAGGAGAAGTTCTTATGTGCAGGTGACAGCTTCATAGCAGCGACAGAAGGCTTGGACTTTGATCCTGCAGCCTCAGGAAAACGATTGTGGAATGTTTTGATCAGGTCTTGGGCATGTACACAGTCACGTGCCAGCACTCAACTGTTCTCAGCTATGTCAAACCCCTTCCAGGATACCAGTTTCTCGAGTTTTCTTTTAACCTGGTGCGAGGCTACTATTTCCTCCACTTCCCATTCTGGCGCCCCATCCACGAGATAAGCCTCTGGAGTCTCAGGTGGGGGGCCCTCGAACAATTTCAATTTGCTCTCATGAATGATGGAGAAGATCCAAAACGCAGAGGGAAGATGCAACTGGTATGAGGCATGACCCACCTTTCTAACAACGCGGTAAGGACCAATCCTCTTTAGACTCAGCTTTTTGCATGGCTTCTTGATAGGAATGCTATGGGCATCAAGAATCACAAGATCCCCATCCTTGTACGCTGGACTGAATCATCACTTACCATCAGCATTATCCTTATAAACTAGCATAGCCGCCTCCAAACTTGTGGAAACCCCTTGGTGGACCTTCTTGATGGTATTAGAAAAGCCACCACCGTTTCAACTTTGGATCTACAGCTGGACTCCATGTTAAAGGCGGGGTTAAAGCCATGGTTGGCAAAAAAGGGGAGCAACCGATTTAAGAGTGCAAAGTAATGTTGTAGCTAAACTGAGCCATGGGAAGGTGAGAAACCCAATCTGAATGATCTGCGGCGGTGTAACACCGCAGAAACTGTTCTAAGCACTGGTTCAATCGTTCAGTCTGCCCATCTGATTGGGGGTGATAGGCACTTAACGGAAGGGGCGGATCTGAAGAGCCTTACAAAACTCTTCCCAAAAGATGGAGGTGAACTGGGGTTCCCAGTCACTAATGATTTCTTGAGTAACCCCATGAAGCGCAAACACATTTGTGACGAAGAGCCTGGACATCTCAGCAGCGGTTGTTGTAGTTCTGTAAAGAATAAAGTGGGCAAACTTTGTAAAGCGGTCCACCACTACCATGATGGCATCATAGCCATCACAAACGGGCAATTCCACAATGAAATCCACCAATATGGAAGTCCAGGGCCCTTCCGCCTTTTGTACTGGTACCAACAAGCCCGCTAACAGTTGACGATTGGGTTTCATTTGATTGCAGATCAGGCACTCTTTACAATACCGTCCTACCTGAGCAGGCAAGCCATTCCAATTGTAGGTGCGTCATACTAAATCCAAGGTCTTTGCTTTCCCAGGATGACCAACGGTATTTTCATCATGATGGGACTGGATGATTTCCAAGCGCAGTGGGCCAGCAGGAACCAATAGGCGCCCTGAAACCACACCATCTCATCCTTCACGTGATAGCCCTTGGATAGATCTTCTTGATTCAAAGCGCTCTTTGAATGTACCATAGTATATTCAGCTGATAACGGCTGAGAAAGGACTACCTTTCTGAACAAACTATATTCCTCTGCATTTTCCAGAGGTGCAATCGCTGGCCCGTTGGCTGGGGGAGAGGGAAGTGGAGACACAATTTTATTTGGAGGAATCATCACCTGCGTTATGGACTTCTACCTCCTTTGAATCAGGAGCTAAAACAGGGCTGCAGCTTAAAGCATCCGCCAAACCATTATCCTTGCCCTTGGTGAATTCGTAAGAAAAAGCAAATTGGGCGAGGATCTCATGCCAACGGGTCTGCCGTGGGGTTAGGACATGAGGGACATGGTTTTACAGCAAGGCATGGTGATCTGTACATACACGGAACGGTTGGGTAGAGCCATGCAAGTGGTGACGCCAATAAGTCAGCGCCTCCACCACTGCTAGTAACTCCTTGTTGTAAACTGCATAAAACTCAGGAAGAGACATTTTCCTAGAAAAATATCCCACCAGATGCTCTACCCCCTCTTCGCCTACTTGTAACAAGGCAGCCGCTATGGCGAAGTTGGAGGCATCCATAGACACAATAAACTCTTTGGAAGGGTCGACAAGGCGAAGGATGGATGTGGACAAAAGGGTGCACTTCACAGCTTGGAAAGCATCCTCCAAAACGGGGGACCACTGAAGCACTTTTGTACCACTAGCCCTATACAAGAGCGCTGCCACCTCAGAAAGGTTTGGCGTGAACTTCTTTAGGAACGTAAACATTCCCAAAAACTCCTCAATTCCTTTACTGAAGTGGGGGTAGGCCACTCAAAAATCGCCTCTTCCTCGTCTGGAGTTATCATGAGTCCTTGGTCAAACACGACGTTTCCCAGGAAAGTGACCTGGGACTTGAAAAATTCACATTTCCCGATCTTTAGCGTGAGGCGGGCTGCTCTTAACCTCTCCACCACTTGCTGAAGGTGTACTGCATGGGACTCATGATCAGAGGAAAACACCAGAATATCGTCCATGTAGGCAACCGCGCATACCCCAACTAGTCCCCCAACGCGGCATCAATGCGGCGTTGAAAGATAGCAGGGGCATTCTTAAGCCCAAAGGGTATGACCCGAAACTGGAATACCCCTTTCCTGGTACAGAATGCGGTTAACCACTCTGTCACTTTTTAATCTGAATCTGATTGAATGCATTGAGGCAATCCAGCTTGGAGAAGATCTTCGCATTCTCCACATAGCGCGCAATCTGTGAATCCAAAGGGATGGGATGGAGGTCTGGTACAGTGACGTTGTTGAGGTTCCCATAGTCTACACATGGGCGTAGAGTACCATCAGCCTTCTCAACAAAGAGTAGTGGGAGCATACAGGGGAGGTACGCTGAAAAATCGCACCTTTGGCTAACTGTTCCTTCACCCACACATCCAACATCTCTTCATCCTGGACATTCAATGGGTAAATGGGGGAAAATATACGCACCAGATCCACAGTGAGCTTGAAGTCACAATCAAATTCAGAGTGCTCAGATAGTGCGTTAGTGGGAGATGCATCAAAGGAGGATTCCAAACCCTCAAAACAAGAGGGTAGGGGGAACCTCCACGGTGGGCTTCAACATAGAAGCAAGGCTAAGAGTGTGAAAGTGGGGCCAGTGGGGCAATTCGCCCTGGGAGTTCTCCTTCAACAGAGGAGCAACTAGTACGCGACCATTGTTTACAGTAAGGGATATGGTATTCTCTTAAAAGTTGGTTCTAACGTCAAACTTCCGCCACCACTCCACCCCCAAGATGATATGGTACAAGAGGTTTTTGAAGGCTTGGAAGTGATCGGACAAGTGGTACTTGCCAACCTAATAGTCCACTGTCCTAATGATCTTCAGAGTGGGAATACCTTGGGACGCACCTCCCATAAAAATACTAATTAGCAAGTTACACAGCCCAAAGTAGTCAGCTAGTCTCAGGTACATAAAGTTTTCCGTGGCACCAGTATCCACCAGAATAGTGGTGCTGAATTTCCCTAAAGGGGAGGAAAGGGTAGCAGTCAGTAGAATATACTCATGATGGTCTTTATTCAAAGCTGAAAACGCCAGTAAATCACCCCCAAACTCTTCGTCTGGTAGTAACATGTGACCCTGGTATGATTGTGAATCAAAGAATGGAGAGGGATACTTGGCCACTCTTACTACTGAGGCCACATATCTCACCATATCTTCAGCAGGGACATAAACATTTTCATATTTTAAATGAGGTTCTTTCTCCACTTCCTGAGTTCCACAGGATCATGGTAGGGTCAAACGAGGGTTCTCAGGGGTTATTTGATATACTGGAATATGGTTCTCATCCAGGTCATAAGAATAAATAAACGGCTCAGAGGTTTGAATAAGATTTGCATCATAAAACGCGTTTTTAGATGTTAATGACCCTATTCCCCCAATTGCAACGGATTGCCCAACGTTATCTAAGGCAACACCCCCAGGCCCATCTGCGCCAATTCTGCAGACATCATCTGAACAAGCTGTCAAAGTAAAACATGTTTATCTAAATTGATTTTGGTAATTTTGGTGGAAAGTTGGGGAATCACAACTTTTGGACCAAGAAGTGTCCATATCCCAGGTATGAGAATGAAGGGTGGGTACTTTTCAGTTGGATGCAGCCATAATAGCTCCAAGATGCTTAAACCTTCAGAAAAAAGAGGAAAAAGCGGTGTGGCTGACCACAACTGAAGCCCACAGCTGGCGCCCAATGTTTACTCTTTGGAAAAGTCCCACACGGAAAAAGTTCATGCACATAAAAATAAGGGGTTAGTCGACTAATGTAAGGAGAGTGTCTATAACTCTCCTGTTTCCAGCGTGGTGGTGCACGGTGCACAGAGCTAACGCAAGGAAACTAGCTACAAGAGCCCAGCAGAGTGTTCTAGAGCCATAATAGCTAAAGCAAAGATGTGTGAGAAATAACCAACCAAAAGCGACATGGTGCACAAGGAGAGAAGTGGTAAACATCCCAAGTTGGAGGGTACCAGGGCGAACCAATGGTGCACTAGGGAATAATCTCATTGTAACTAAAATGGAATAGTTAATGTAGCGTAAGACCTCCTTGAAGGTGTCCATGCACAGGATTGTTTGAAATATCATTTAATAAAATGGTAAAACGGGGAAAGTTTATTAAGAAAAGACGACCAACAAGGAGTGTTGGTCATGGAAAACATATTTAAACCAAGTCAGGGTAATTATGGGTCTGCGGAAGTGGCCCAAGCCTTGACGCTCCAATAGGCAAACACTCCCATCTGATTTGGTAGAATACACTGAAACTGCCTTAACTTGAGTGATCATTTGCAGTTTTATTCTACCTGAACTCACAATTTCGTACCTCAAACAGGTTTCAAAACCCCGTTAGCCAATTAACCAAATTGAACTGTCTTCATTTGTTATGTAGATCATCCATTTTAACACCTGGGCCGACACAAGGGTCTGGGCGTTTTGCACCTTATTAGTATCAACCTGGGAATATTTGGCTTGTACTCAGCGTTGGTCTAATGTGTGCTTAAGGTCAGGAAGAGCCTGAAGTTTCACCTTCTGGGCCTCCTGCCGACCAGCCTTATCCTTGGGGTTGGTTCCCACTATCAAGTTGTTCAACCACGACATTAAGGGGTACCTCCAAGTCCATTAAATGGGGATGAACTGCCTATATTACCCCAATATTCCAAGGAGAGCTTGAACATCCAACATGCTATTGGGTGGCTCCATTACCAAAATTGAGTTCACTTTTCCATCCTGAGGCTTAATTCTGACCAGGATTTTGAGCCCCACAAATTCAAGCTGTTTTTTTCAAGAAAGTGCATTTGCTTCATTTCAGCCTTTTTTTAGAAGCGCGCGGCTTCTTGAAGACCTCCTGGATGTGCTGCAAATTACTATGAAACGTGTGACTGAAAAATGTAATGTCTTTGAGTTATATCAGCACACTTAATAATCTAATATCACCAAAGATGAGATCCATAACTCGTTGAAAGGTTGCAGAGGCATTGCAGAGCCCCTACGGCATCCTCCTTGGTCCAAACAATCCTTGACTGCTTATTAGGGCACTTTTCCTGGTCCTCAGGGGAGAGCTCCATTTTCCAGTAGCCACTGGCTAGGTCCATGACCGAAAAGTACCCTGAGCGCTCCAGGCACTTCAAAGAATCATTTATGCGTGGCATAGGGTGCAAGTTCTTTTTGGTAATCTCGTTTAGGTGGCGGTAGTCCATAAAAACCCTATGGGTCTAATCCTTATTGCGCAAAAACAACAAAAAAAATGTCCATGGACTCTTAGATAGATTAGCCTGGCTTGAGCTAACTGTTTGAGCTCTTGTGCAATGACTTTGTCCTCTTTTTGAATGTTAGTAAGGATTGAACTTGAGTGGGATAGATGATCCGGTGTTTATTTTGTGACCTTTCCTTTGTATAGGCCATGGTCGTGGGGACAGAGCTTCAGATGTCACTAAATTCGTCCAAAAGTTCTTCCAGCTCATTCTGCTGCTTGGGGGTTACATTTCCAAACCCAAGCTCTTCAAAACCTCTGACTGCATGTATGGACAAATTACTTGGCAAATGGTCAGGCGGGCCAAGGCCAGAATTGTCCCCTTTTACCTTTGATAGGCTGGGTAGTAATGTTCCCCAGAACAATTTTTAGCTCTCCAGAGTAAGAGGGCCATAGAAGGCTGGTAATACTTTGGGCTCTTACTCTCAATTTCTTCTCAACTTTACAATTTCAATAAAGCGTTGGTAGGAATCTTAATTATGACTGATAAGGTCGTCCTTCTTTAGTCCCCTGTTCAAATTGCCTTGATTTCACATGCACTCAAGAGAGACCTTCTTAAGCACTCACGGTAGGCGGTATTTGCTTTACACTTTTCTCAGTAAGTTTTAGTGAATTGGAAAGATTAATTGGTCTATTTTGACTAAGCAAGTATGATGTTTTGAGGTTTAACGTCCTCATCCTTGAACACCAGTGGGAGTTGGTAGATAAGAATTCTAATAGTGATTGTGGTAAATCAATTTTCGCCACAAAATCCAGTATTTAGTGTGCCCTAATAAGGAAATCATAGTGGTCATTTTCCAACACTACTGCTGGTGCCATCAGGACCATGCGGCAAAATTGTAAAATGTAAGGAAGAACAAGCTCCTAAGGCGCGGGTGATGTCTGGTCCTGTGGTATAATGTTTCACATTTTCAGTAAATGTTGGGCATAACTTGAACCTCTTCATAAGTTTGGAGGAGATAAAGCACTGGAGCCCCAGTGTGCAGTACTGCTATCAAGAGCACCTTCTGGATGATAACTCCACTTTTGTTACACTCTTGTGAAGGGCTTCCAGTGGCCAGAAAATCAGTGGCAGAGTCATTAATTTGCTTTAAAGTAACAGCGTTTATATTATCCTTGATAGTGTCTTCACCATCAGGTACCACATGCTTAAAAGTAGATGTGACCAACAGCTATCCTTCTTCAATGGAATTGAACACTTGAGTAGACTTATTTTCTTAGGCTAAATAGGTATCATTCATTTCAGATCCGTCTAACCATGAACTCTCAATCTAGACAGTACAGCCACTGTGCTAGAGCCCCTAACACATGGTAACCCAAACTAGCTAAATCTTCATCTTCATGGTCGTCTTCACCATCAGTGTGGAGATTCACCCAATTTACACTATTGGATGTGTCCTCTTTAGGAGTTTGCTCCTTAGCTTTGGCTGTAAATAACAGACAGGATTAAGCAAAGTGCCCAAGTTAGTAACACTTATGGCACTTGAATTCTCAACGCGGCAAGCGTTCATGTGGTTTTTTGCTCTTCTTTTGGGCTTTTCAACCTTGTCATTGGCAACGTAAACGGCCATACTGACACGTTTAGGGGGTAGTGTAGGTGCCATTGCTTTAAAATCAGATTGGTACATCTCTTGTAGGCGAGTAAAGCCTCTTTGTTTGCCTTAAGAGAAATAGCACTCTTGACCGCCAAAATCATGTGTATCTTCAGATTAAGATGCATCTCCAGGGAGCTTAACAAAACGGTTTTGCGATGAGCAGATATATTGTTACTGTTGTCCATAACTGCTGGGCCTTAAGGTAAAAACAAGAAGCATAAAGTGACCAACTCGTTTTGACCATCTTCATTAATAGGAACTCTTGTTTCCTTTTTTTGGGCATCCTATTCACTACCAAACTCAGAGCGTAAGGTGCTCTTATCTTCGGTCTAAGACAATCCAGGTCTCAAGCTTGTAATGAGGATCTCCTGAGCCTTGTGGCTCATGCATCCTTACACATGGCGATCCTTTTGACAATTGCTGGTGCCATCCATGCTACTTTCGTGCATTTGGAGAAAACCAGAAATTGTTCCCTCTCCAGGTGTGTAAATGGTCTTAGTATATAAGTTAAATTTTGGATCCTCTTAAACAGGATCAGCGTGCATCACAGTTGGCTGAGTACAAGAACTGACTGTCTGTTGTGCACATTTTTGAGCAATCCATGCACATGCCTCCATTTAGGTGATAGGTCAATTAGCCGTAGGCTCTGGTGTGGTGAGCATTAGTGCCTTTGATCTTTAATACTCTTGTCCATCATGACCAGCATGCTGTTGTGATTCTCCAAGCATTCTCCATACTCATTAAGAGCGGTGATGGTTTCACCATTCTCTTTCTCAAGGAATACAAGTCTCTTCTTGAGATTCTTAAGAGTAAGTTCCAATTTTAACAAATGTTGAGGATCCTCTAACTATAGGTTGCGAGGCAATTCTAGCTCTTTTAGCGGTCTCATTGACAAACTCAATATCATTACGCAAATTATGCGCTTCAAATTCCAGGGTACAGACTCTAGTATGAATAATATTCTCCTTCCTCAACTGGAGTTCAGAAGAAATCCTCTTCTCCCTCTCTACTATACACCTCTATATCTGCTTCTTTGTTGGTTTGCTCAGAATAACCATCATGGATATTACATGGGCCTGATAGTGCCACCCCTGTAGTAAGTACCAAAGTCAGTGCACCGACCTCAGCTCGCTTAACTTTAGAGGCTGACTCACTGCTCAGGGGATCTTCTCCACGCAGATTAGACACCAGACGACCTTCACTAACATTACAGCAGCTCTCTATAAGAAAATCCTCTCCATATGCTACCCCTGATGCACCACTTGCTTGGTAAACTATTTTTGCTCTCTTAGAAAACTTCTGACACTCTTGAACATCCTTGACAAAGTTTGGCCTTTGTGATTCAACTGGAACATTTTCAACCTCTTCCTTGGCGGTATCAGCACCAAGGTATCCTTGAACGAGTGTCTTCTTAATAATAGGTTAATTCTAAGACTGGCAACTTGCGATTACTTCAAATTTGTCAATCACAGACTGGATAATGGCTTTTACTAACTTGATAGAACACAATACAAAGCAAAAGGGATATACTTATGATTATGTAGTATGGTTTTTATTAGAATAAAAAATTGAAGTCTTATATTATAAAGAGAAGTTTATTTTATGAATAGAAATTGTAAGATATGGGGGATTTTAGGGTTTTTGAAAGGAGGATACTTAGATCCTCTAGTCAGATGGCGTATGACTGCTGCTTTAGCTTCTTCACTAATTTGTGTCAATTCATGTATGTGCGGGCTCCTTCTCGCTGCAGTTACCCCTGATCCTGGATGTTCAGCGACCTATGTGCTAGGCCCTGCTTCCAGGTTCTTGTCCAGAGTTACATTTGGTAAATTAGAGTTGATTAATAAATCTGGCAATATGCACCTCAACATTGGGTTAGTTTGATGGCACTCCTATGATTCACCTCACATTGTAGCTTTGAGTTTATTTTGAAATCTGATTGACTGCCCAATTTGGTAATAATCTTGTTTGAGCCTCTGTAGCTTTTGCCAGCATAATTCAGCTCACTCATTAGGTTATCATTGGCAGAATTCAAATTATTTTGGTATTTTGAAGGTATATAAATGGGTTAAATTTAATATGAATTTTGGGTGGTGTCTTCATCCTCATTAAGTAAATCTTCTAAATTGGTGGTCGAAAATTTAGCTGACACCACTGTTGGAGGGAAAATAATTTAGCTCGTCCATGCCTATAAAAGGGCCTCCTCAACCCTCATCCGAAATGACTGAGTTACCAGTACCTCCATCAGTGTGGGGTTTTAGGTTATACTAATTCCACTGGTCAATGATTAACCAAAATACCACTCTTAGGCTTATTTATGACACCAGGTAAGCTTATTAATTCATTTAATCAATATCTGGACCTTTTTTTGGAGAAATACCGGTGAAATTGACAGGGGACAGACTTTCCAGAAAGAAATCATCCAGCTTGTTGCTAGTTGAGCAAATTTAAGTTTGAGGTATTTTGTCTGGTGCTTTTGGCATTTTGATGTTCCAGCGGTCTTTATATTTCTCATAGAACTCCTGAACTTGGATGTCATTGTTGCATTTGATAATTGGCTCTCAACTTGTTCTCATATGATTGGGCTAATATTTTGGTCAATGTTCATGGACCAAATTTGGTTTGACGTTTGGCACTTTTAGGTCCAAACATCCTGTTGGGAAGTTGATATGACTGGAAGATATGCTACCCATACCAGAGGATTGGAGGGGGAATCAAGACAAGTCTCGAGATTGACAGAAGAGGTATATGGATGGTAATTGATTAGAATGTTGACCATTTGGTGAAACGAGGGGAATTACACCAAGATTTGATATGAATGAGAGTTTTAGAAAAGGAAATACAAATAGAAGACTACCAAGCTGAGGATGCATCCATCTTGGGGAAATGAGATATAAATAGTTATACGGAGGATTGAAAGGGAGGTCTTTTCCCATGATTAGGTGTTTGCAGATAAGTCTGCGATTAGTATAAAATAATAAAGGTCAAAATAAGGGCGATTGCTTCATATATAGTTTATCAAGTTCTATTAAAGTTGGTGATTTTCATATCACCGATTTAGTTGCTCAGTGGCTAATACCCTGTGCAAACTGACTCAGAGGAATCAAGCCTTTATGACAAGAATTAACAGTGGTGCTCACTACAGGGGGCCACTGGTCAACTGTAGTTCTTTGATGCTAGGATATGATGATGAGACCTCATTTGTTAAGACAAAATCTAATCAGATTCCATGCGCGTTATGCTGAAGAAGCACGGGAGGCACCTAACAATGAACCAGTATTATTTACTGTAACCAAACCGTGTGATGATGAAGCTATGATCAATCTGCAATTAGAAAACTGCCCTCAGCTGATGGATGACCAACAAGGATGCTCCACAAATGTGACCCCTCAGAAGCTGCGGGATATTATGGAGTGGCTGTTGCACAGGTATTGACTATATGAAGATGAGGCGGGTGATTATGCCTTGAGTTTGTTTTATAACCAATGAGACCAAGAAAATTGCTATGCCCTGTACATGTCCTATCTAGACGCGACTACAATGGGGTTGGCTCACCGCCTTGGTGCCCACGGAATTGAGGAGTATCTAGTCGCTTATGTGCAACCATCTACTCGCCAGCTACTGCATGCGCTGGCTCGCCACAATATAGAGATTGGAGATGTAATGCAGTTCACTTGATCACAGCAAAATGATACTCACCTCCTGCTCAGCTGCCTCAATCGCTCTTTTTCAGAGGTAGGGGGTGCTGGTACAGATGGACCATTGTGTTGGGAGCGTCTGTCATCGATTGGATATTTTGGTACCACAGTTAGATCTAGAGCTACCCCAGGTAATAGGAGAACTGTTAGATCAGCATGGCCTATCAGCGGAATGGATTCATGATGTAACAGCGTTGGGAAAAAATACCAAGTGCTTAATGATGGATCTTGCTGAATGGGTGGAAGTTCTTGAAGCTGTGATTGCTCATATTAAGGAAAAAATAACACTGAGGGAATGGCAAGTGGAAGATCAAATCAGTTCCATATCAGTTGAATTACCCATCTTTATATCAAATTGGATTAGTTAGCAAATGACAGATAATGCGCTTATCCTTTGGGTGACGTCCCCTGAACATCTTCAGCTAATCCGTCAGGTTACACAACTAGAAGTTGTTAAACAGGCTGAGCGCCATCGAGCTTTCCCTCTTCCAATCAGTGAGACAAGAGAGTATGCGGACATGCAATTATGGATTGATACCCTTCGATGGGCCAATAAGGAATTGGTATGGGAACATGCTGCCCTCCTTACCAAACAAACAACACTAATCAACAAGTGGGTAACACTAGCCAGTAGCATGCACAAATGCAGAATATAATTAAAGATGCCCTCTCACAACTACAAACAGTGGAGCAGAAACTGAACATTGAGCGTGAACATCATCAGGAGTTGCAACTTCAGTATGAGACACTGCAACAGGAATTCCAGGATGGACGGTGTAGATGCTATTCAGTTAAAACGGAGAAGTTAATCAACAAACATTTTGCGGAGCACACTGGAGCTGGGGGGAGTGGTGCAGTTAGTGGTGACTCAAGGGAAGAATGCTATGGATCAGCTAACAAACATCCCTCAGGCAGTGCTATTGACCCCCCACATGACGCTACTTCTTCCAGTCCATTTTGACGGATTCAAATCCAGCTAGTCAATTGATAGTTCACAAGGGGGTGGTTCCATTAAACGCTCCAGAACCAATTCGCCTGCTCCTTGTGGCAGAAGCCTGGAGCAAGGCGATGCTGTTCAAATCAAAAACTTACCTCCTTTCAGTCATGATGGGAATCTACATGGATACTTTAAGAGATTTGAATTTTACGTGGAAGGGGCTTCTTATTGGTGGAAAGCAAAGCTGTTGTGTCCACTCTAGATGTGGAAAGCGCTGATCAAGTTACCTGCTACCTTCCAAATAGCTCAGTATCCTACAAAGAAGTTAAGGCTATTGTTCTCCGGCTGTTCAGGAGCGTGACCAGGATGGCCCAATGGAAGGTCAACTTTCTGACTACACAGTTTCACTGAAACAAGACCCTGTTAGAATTCGCTGAATGTTTCTCGGCAGAAGCACATATACTACTCAGAGCCACCATTTTATCCGCTGAGGATGTTGGTATATTGATGATGGCAGCCGTCAAACTAAATCAGGAACTACATAACACCATGTCTCACGTTTTAGGACGAAGATGCAGGACTTATTCAAATCATGAACACTTTTTGACGACTCTCCACCACGATCAGCGCCCCTAATGTAGCCTGAAAAACTTATGCTGTCTCCGCACCAAACTCTTCAGAATATGAGCCGCAGTGACTGAGCTATCAGATGATGGAACATAATCGTCCATCATACAAATCAGGGGACCCTTTTAAGCCTATGTACGCTCTTCCAGTTCATCCACAGCCCTGGAATCATACCATCAATTTTTGAACTGGTCCTTCTGCCGCAAGCTATATATGTGAACCTTTTATGATTACTTGCTTCCAATGCGGACAAAGAGGGCATTATGTGGGCAATTGCCCAAGTAAACCACAAGTGTATGCAATGCCAAATGAGAAAATTGAGTAGGGAAAAGCTCAAGTGGAGTAGAGATGGGACGCTCTACCTCCGCTAAGTCTAATTCACTTGTCCCTAACAATTCCCAAGAACATCTTTGGGTAGGATTCAAAACTCAATCAGATATTTTGCTATACCAACAGCTTCCGTTGGATACCCCTGCTTCCATTCCAGAGAGTGAAAAATTACCCCTAAGCTCCGAGTTCCGCCAGGATGTGCAGAAGCCATATGCGTGGCAGATCCTGGAACAAACTGGCATGAGCAAAGTGGATCCCTCATAGGACGTAGTTTCTCTAGTAGGGGTTAACATAGACATTCCAGTGAAGAAAATCGCTAGTGAGTATCCTCAGGTCAGCAAGGGCATTTCCTCCTTTTTGAGTAACACAAAGCCCTTGGCTGTACATGTAATAAACATTGATGGTTCTTCTTACTCAGTATGCACTTACTGCAATATTTTCGTTCAAAACACAAAAATCCGCGCTATCATTGACATGGGAGCCCCTGTGAACATAGTCTCTACCAGGTTGGTGGCTAAGCTTCTGTTGAAACCAGATGTGGACCATCGAGTAGTATATTGGACTGCAGGGACGCATAGCACTGTGTCTGAAGGAGCATATAGCGCGTTGCCTTTATGATTTGGGTCATTCTGGGCTTCCTCTCCAGTGGTGGTTCTACCAAATAACAACTACAACATGTTAATTGGTGCGGCATTTATGAGGAAAATTGGTGTTGTGATAAATATGGTGGAGGAAACTCTTAATGTTTTAGGACAACAGATCCCTGTTTACTTTACCTCTTGTGGAATCCCAACAAATCCGTTATGCTCTAGTCAAATCAATCTAGCGTACAGCGACGGAGTGATTCCTGTTTGATATCAACAAACGAAGTGGCAAACCAGGGCCCTCCCCAGCCAGATTTATGAGTACAAAGGGATCCCGCTTTGGGCAGCAAGTGCTTTGGATCTACCGTCTGGACACCAGTGCATAGTAAGGACTAAGCTCAAAATCGAAGTCCCTAAAGAGCTTTATGAGGAAATTATGGCGCCTCACCAGCACTCGCAGCTCAAACTACATGTGGCTCCAGGGTTACTGCTACCTGGTGATGGGGAGGTGAAGGTGCTGCTAGCGAATTTACAGAAGGAGACAATAACGATCTAGTGGCACCAAGTGGTGGCTTACCTACACTTAGCTCCTATAGAAGAAATTTGCCATATTCATGATTTCAGCTCATGGGAGGTTCTTATACTACTGACAAGATCATCATTCGGTGTATTGACAGTGGATCCATGGGAAGCACTTACTAGATTTCGACAGAACAACAAGAAAAGGCTATGGCATTATTTGAAAAATATTGAGATATTTTTTGCACACGATGATCATGATTTGGGGTGCGCTCAAGGGGTGGTACATTGGCTAGATACAGGGGATCACCCTCCAATTTGATCACGACCTATTAGACAATCAAAAGCGGTGGAAGAGGTTGTCTCTGACGAGGTGGATAAGCTTATTGTGCAAGGGATGCTAGAGCCATCAAACAGTCCGTGGGCATCACCTGTGCTCATTGTAAAAAAAAGATGGCTGAATCGAGTGGTTATTGACTATCACAAACTCAACAATGTAACAAAAAAGGTCTCTACCCTCTTCCACGGATTGACAAAGCGTTGGACTGATTGGGTGGGGCGAATTATTTTTCCACCATGGATCTAATCTCAGAGTACTGGCAGATCAATTTGCCATCAGCGGAACAGGAGAAATGTGCTATGATCACTTTGAGAGGGTTATTCCAGCCGACTCACATGCCACAAGGGTGTGCAACGCCCTGGCTACGTTCCAGTGTGCCATGGATACGATTTTAGGTGATTTGAAGCTGTCCTGCATCTTAGTTTACCTCAATGATATCAACGTGTTCTCACGGACATTTACAGAGCACCTTGCCCACTTATAACAAGTGTTCCATCGCCTTACTACCGCTAATATCAAAATTTATCCTCAGAAGTGCCATTTAATCAAGGAACAATTAGGATACCTCGGGTTTGTCATGGATTCAAATGGGCTTAAACTACAGCTGGCTAAGGTAGAAGCGATAAGAAAGATGACTCGCCCAGGTAATAAGTGGGATATTCAAGTGTTTCTGGGGATGGTCAGGTACTACTGATGGTTCATTCCCAATTTCAGTTGCATTGGGGCCCCACTTTTCGAGTTTTTGAAGAAAAATGCTTCTTTCATTTGGACAGAATGATGCCAGAATGCTTTCAATGTGTTGTGAACCACATTAGCAAGCGCACCTATTTTGCAATATCCCAACTTTGACAAACAGTTCATAGTACAAATTGACGCATTCCTCTCCACTATAGGGGCAATATCATCCCAGAAGGACAACGACGGCGTGGAGAATCCTGTCAAAATTTGTATTTGAAGCTTGAACTGTCACGAACGAAACTACACTGTGACTGAGTGGGAGTGTTTAACGGTGATCTATGCTTACAAACAGTTTTGGGTATATCTACATGTGGTAAGATTCCAAGTAGTGATGGACCACGCTTCCTTTCGCTGGCTGCAAAATCTGTGTGAACTGGAAGGACAGCTCGCATGTTGGGCACTGAAGCTCCAGGCATACAAATTTGAGATTTTACACTATCTGGGAGCAAAACATCAAAATGTGGATTGTCTGTCCTGGATGCCAACGTTTGCTATCACGGATGATTTAGCCAACATGATGTATGAGAAGATGGTGGCAAACAAATACTAGGATGAGTTGCTGCAGGTGATCAAGGTATTAGATGGGCTCAGGGAAGATACTTTTCTATGTGAGGGGGAACTATATAAGTGAATTGGAGACTCAATGCTGAGTTTCCCTAAACCCTCGCCTAGACCTGCAATTATTATGAATGCTCAACGGGCTGTAGGACATGGAGGACTGCAGAAAACGCAGGAGTTTTTGTGACCCTGTTACTACTGGGAGAGCATGCATTACGACATATTGAAACGGTTAGTTGTTGCCATCAGTGTCAAGTGGAAAAACCATTCCACAAGAGGACCACACACCAGCTGGTTAAACCTTAGTTCGCCTGGAACACCATTTCCATTGATGTAGTGGGACCTCTGCCAACTAGCGCATATGATTTAAGTATATAATCATCGCCATTGATCATTTGAATCGATGGGTGGAGGCTAGGGCTATTAACAACTTGGGTGCGGTCACCATCACCAAGTTTATTATGAAGTGTGTTATACAGCAACATGGCTGCCCGCAGTTCATTCTAACGGACAATGGAATCAATTTCACTTCGCACATCCTGTCAAAGTTGATTGAGTTGATGGTGATATGTGGGGTTTTGACCACATCTATCATCCAGAATCAAATGTAATGGTAAAGTGGGTCAACGGAACCCTAGTGAACATACTCCATAAATTGATAAAGGATTGACCCTCATAATGGAGTTCCCTTCTACCTACAGCTGTGTTCACATATAATATCAGTTATCATTCATCCACTGTTAAGAGCCCTTTCCAACTTTTGTATGGTCGACATCTGGCTCTGCCCACCCAGCTTTACTTGTGTGTAGAGGACACTGGTGGTGTGGACCCTCAGCGATATTTGAATACTTTTATGGATACATTGGTCAAGCTGCAAATGGAAGCCTACTATATCAGTTTGGCCAAAAAGATTCACAATCAGGCAGCCTATCAGAAGAGACAGAGCGGACTTCTGTTATTCACTGTAGGAGACCATGTCTTATTCCACAACCAGCACGGATTTGGGCGGAAAAACAAGATCTCCAACTTCAGGGTCAGGCTGTTTGAGATAATCGAGAAGACCGGCATGGATGTCTGCACTATTAAGAAACCTGCAGGGGGTCAGATTATCAACTGAGTTCACACGAAGTTCCTTTAAGCATATAAACAGCAAGAGCCTATCATTCAGTCAAAGGGGGGTAATGTCAGGAAGTTGATATGACTGAACAATATGCTACCCATACTGGAAGATCAGAGGGGGAATTAAGATGAGTCTCGAGATTGACAGAAGAGGTATATTGATGATAATCAATTGAAATGTCGACCATTTGGCAAAACGAGGGGAATTACACCAAGATTTGATATGAATGAGAGTTTCTAGAAAAGGAAATACAAATAGAAGACTACCAAGCTGAGGATGCATCCATCTTGGGGAAATGAGATATAAATAGTCATACGGAGGATTGAAGGGGAGGTCTTTTCCCATGATTAGGTGTTTGCAGATAAGTCTGCGATTAGTATAAAATAATAAAGGTCAAAATAAGGGGCGATTGCTCCATATATAGTTTATCGAGTTTTACTAAAGTCAGCGATTTTCATATTGGCAATTTGGTTGCTCAGTGGCTAATAACTTGTGCAAACTGACTTGGCGGAATCAGGCCTTTAATCCAAGAATTAACACATCCAATGAGCTCCATTTCCATTTTTGCTTTGAAACACAGAGTGGGAAATTACACAGAAATATAGAATTTGCTATTGGTTACCTAAATAAATATTATTGTTAGTATTTAAATTATTTATTTTTATTAAAATCCGAACATTCTTATTGTTTTGGTCTTCATATTCTGACTGGAGGATAAAATTAGCTAACTAGCTTTATCTTAAATTTGGTTCAGTCTGGAGAGAGATTTACTTAGTTGCTTCTCACAACTAGAAAGATATCCTAGAGGCCATTTATGTTTTCCATGTGTGATACTTTCTCAAGTATCTTCATGTTCACAGCCCCATACTTTCTTAAAGCGCTTTGTTTCTTTCTCAAAATAAATTATTGTCATTTTCAATCACTTCACTTTATGATGTTGGTTATGTTGCTCTTTGACGTCTACTTTGATTATATCAGGCATATATAATAATTTGATCAAGGGCATAATTGGCTTGGTGCTTTGAAACCTACAGGACCTTATTGTTCAAAGTTTCAAAGATCTTCTAGGTAAAATTGCTTCCTACAGTTACTGCATCCTAATTATTCCAGAGGAGTTAGGCCAGAAGATCATTATCTAAAATGCTAGCAGTGGTTTGATTCTTTTTATCTGAGGTTGAGGGTTTCTTCTCAGGGTGCGTCTCAGAAGAGCCCCTGTAGTGAGCACCTGTTGTCAGTTTTCCACCTTAACGCTTAAAAAATGCTAGAATTGAGAGCTCAACATAGTGGATGATTGCAGGAGGCTTAATGCATCCCAGCCAGCTGAGATAACAGGGGCTTCAAAAGACGCAGCAATGAACGAGACTTGCTCATTGGAATAGGATATGTACTTAGATAAAAATAAGATATATAATATATCCCGTTAAAAAGTACTTTACTGGAAATAAGACTACCTAATTATAGTACTTGTGAAAGAAAAAAGAAATCATGATTCATTGGGAATTACAAAGAGTGAAGCAACAATCATTACTGATTCCCAGGTGGTTTGTCCATCATTGTATCCCACCTGGAAGGTCAGCTGAGCTTCTTGATTTCCTGGTAATATGTTTGTTTCATCTGTAAATAGGTATTAACCTTAAGTAAAAGATCTTCCATTAGTCCAGCTTTAGTGGTCCAACTTTCTAGATTACATAACAAAAAGCTGATAAAAATATTGGGATCACAAGCCATCAATAATGGAGTCTTGTAAATGTTGCCTCAGAATCTGGTAAAATATTCTCAAATATAATTAATAGGCTTATTAGCCAATTTGAGTAATTCAAGTTAGTCTTAAATTTGAAACATAACCAATGACGTGGGATTGAGCCTTTATTAAAAACTCATTAAAGAATTTTAATAGCTTGAAGGTCAAATTCTGCTTAGTAAAATATATCAATCTATCTCAGGACAAGGCTACTACATCGCATAGGTAGAATCCCAAGAGGGATGATCATCAACAACTTCTTTGGCCAAACCTTTAGATTGGGTTCAAATCACACCATCATAGGTATTTACTTTTAGTTTTGGGTTGATCCCTGACAACAATATTAGGCAAATATTTAGAATGGCCTGGTATCCCAAACACATCGATATAGCTCCTGATTTACACCAATACATGGAGTATGGTATGGCGGGACGCCAGTGTACTCAATTCATTGGGGCCTACTAATTGTTACCTATATGTTTTGACCAGTTGTCTCTGAATACCTCAGAAGTCGCTCTAGATAACCCAAACTATGACCTCCTCCTTGGAACTCAGTTTTTAATGACACCTATGCCATCATACATTATGATGATGTATTTTTATCCCTATTGGGACATAGGGTCCCACTAGTATCTGAGACTTCTTGGGATGCCAAGTCTGGGATCAGAGCTCAGGCCTGCCTCTTGGAGAAAAAAATTGGATTATAAAGATCAAATAACACATGAGGGGCTCTTAGGTGTGGATACCCCTCCTGCGGTAGATGGACAAAAGGGCATGTCTACCTACCTTCCAAAATCGACTATACCTCCTAAGTCCCAGTTCATTGTTGACATCAGGGTACATGTCAGTGTCCCACCAGGACACTAACTAGAGATACAAGGCTTAGGTAAACCATCCGTTTAGGAAACTTGACCTGCCCTGGGGTTTTTATTTTGTTTATTCTGGATACATCTTGGTATTGCTACAAACTTTACTAATAGATCTAAGACCGTGGGTCCCAATACTCCAGCCACTTATGATTTCTTACTGCCTGTAGACATGAGTGAAAATGTTCTTAACCTTAGGATTCTATTGGTTTTAGGATAGAATCACCTCCTTTGGTAGCCTTGGTAGATTCCTCTATTAAGTGCGAGTTAGCAGTGAACAATGGAGCTGCATTGAGAAGTTGCTAGAATAGTAACCTGACCTTTTCTTGACCTTCACTTAAGACTATAGAAAAATGAATGGCGTCCTAGATCATGTCAAAGCTGGAGATGCAAAACCTATTAGATCACATCCATATAGGAAGAGCTTGGTCAAAGAAGCTCTTGTGGCTGTTGAGCTCAATAAGTTATTCAGAGGTATTGATGGTGCCTTCTCATAGCCCTTGGCCTATACTCTCTTGCTATTTTGTAAGATAGATGGTAGCCATAGGGTGGTGATGAACTACTGAAGGCTCAACCCTATTACCAAAATGGATAGTTGATCACTGCCCCAGATCAATGAATCTATCTGTTTGTTTGCCTGGTTTTAATATTAGATCTACAATGGATCTGGCCAGCGAAATCTGGCAAGCAGAGCAGGCACCAGAGTATAATTCAAATGCGCGCTCATAGCTAACAGGGGCTTTTACCAAACCAGAATGCCTCAAGGCCTTTGAAATGTGCCCGCCACGTTTCAACGCTCCATGAATGGGGTCCTGGGATATTTAAAATTTTCCTGTGTCAACGTCAAGCTTGCTAACATCACAGTATTTTCAAGAACTTTTTACGGCCATATGGATCACCTCTCAGAAGTTTTAATTGCCTCCAAAAAGCCTCCAAGAGATTCAAATCAAATTGTCGTTTATTTTAGTCCAAGATGAAATTACTTAGGCACAAAATTTCCACGCGCTAAAAACAACCCATCCCTGACAAAGGTGCAGCCATTGAGAGGATGTCAAGCCCCTAGAGCCTCAAGGATATCCACGTATCCTAGGCATAGTGACCTACTATTGCGATTATTCCTCAGTTTGCTCTAGCTGAACCCTTCATCTGTCTCTTGCAGAAAATAAGTCCCCTTAGTCCAGTAGCCTGAGCTTGTGAAGGATTTTGGTATGGTAAAAACGGCCATTAGAAATAAGCCCATCATAATTCATCCATGGTTTGATTGGGCATTTCTGTTGTTTAATGATGCCAATAACGTGGCATTCAGGGCTATCTTAGCCCAACATGATGAAAAATAAATCAAAAATCCAGTGTAATACTACAGCAAGACAAAGAGTAAGGCAAATGAAACCACAGTGTTAAAATTTTTAGTGCCTCACTGTTTAAAGGAGAATAAACAAATCTGGCAATACTTATATGGAACCCACTTTACCATTATCACAATTCATGCCATGCTCTGGTGGTTACAACAAGTGAAGGACCCTGACGGGAAGCTATAGAAGTGGGCTTTAAAATTACAGAATTATGATTTTTCTTTGCTCATCACTAGGGGAGATTCATCAAGAATGCTAATGGGCTCTTGATGATGCTAGTGCTATCCATCTTAACCCTGAAAAGGACCAAATGTACAATACATTTGCCATCCTGAAAGGTGGGAACTAGAAACCCCCTAGTATTTAAGCTGAGTTATAAAAAAGACCAAATATACTCAGATTATGGAAGAAGTATTATACAAGAACTGCGAGAAATGTCTTCACTACATATGCCCTTCTACCCATATCAATGTCAATTTTTCAGGACACTGACCTGTGAGACATAGATTGGAAAGAATACTTACAAATGGTTTAGGAAGTGCTGTTATTGGTTTTTATGGTTGAGACCATGCAAGAAGATTTAGAAGCCCGTTTAACTTATTGCACACAAGATCAGGCTATCCTTCAGTATCAACATAAAGTGGTGGCCTCATCAAGTCCCTTTAATTTGTCAGTATAGATGTGGTGAACCCTTTTCAACCGGCTTTTATGAGAATAAGTATATCATGTTATCCATAGACCACTTGGTTAAATGGTTTGAGGCGAGTTCTGTTCCAGAGGCTACTAAGAAGTCTACATCATTAATTCTCATTTTTAACAATTTTCACTCAGCATAAATGCCCACAAACTTTACTTTCAGACAATGGACCTAACTTCACCTCACAGGTCTTCCAAGAATTTAATTCATTTTTAAAGACTAAATAAAGGTTTATCACATTTTGAAATTGGCACTTAGGAATCAGATTTCAAGTGCATAGGTTATTCTACTCAAAACTATAATGTACTATTAGTTGACTTTAATCTTAGAATTCTTTCAAAAAGAACACTTTTCGGCAATAGGAATGTTTTGTTAAATTACAAAAGCACAGTATAGAATCTACTACTGCCAAAGGCTCTGTGTCTCATTTTCAAAGTCCTTTCTTTGCGCTAGGTTTCTTTAGCAATATAAAAAAAAAGATCCCCCTACTATTGAAATGCTTCCAAGATATGCCCCTTTTACTAAAGTTCTATTGGTGCAATATATGGTAATAAGCAGCACCTAAAAAAGGTAGAGTAGAGGAGTAATTATATATATTAGTATAAGAAAGTGAATCACTAGGTCTTGGGGTAACATAATTATTTTTGCAATCAACCAATCTTAAGCAAGGTACTGCAGATGTCCATAATAAAATAGAAATCCGCATACCATATATCTTATGCCAGAATGGGGACAAGATAGAATTCATATCATAAGCAAATTGTAGTGGATATAAACTCCCAGGCTGTTAGCCAAAGCAATCATTAAACTACGACAGCGGAATTTTCACCAACTGGATTAAGGTTTTGAATTAAAATAATAATTACTTATATCTGAGCATTAAGGCAAACTTACTAGATGTAACTTAATCCAGATTTGGCAACTTTAAAGAAATCATGTTCTGCGTGCTAAATTACTTTCAATGATCAAATCTTATATCTACCTATTAGTTAAAAAATAAAATTAAATAAAGATTATATAAGCTTATGGCTGGTTAAACCAATTGCATAAATTCCTTCATTTTTGTCCAAACATAAGGTAACAAAGATGAGCGGAGTTTGGATAATCTATTAAGAGCTTGAGGCTGAGAGTTTGGAGTGTGGGCAGTGCTTCTAAAGTCTTTTACCATACACTCAATTGATAAGATGACCTTTTATGGGATTCTTCAGAGTGTAGTCATCTGAAGATGTCTTCTCTATGATCTTGAAGAGCCCTTTCCGAGAAGTTTCTAGAACTGGTCCTACTAAAGCCATCTTTATCATAGCATCAGACCTGTTCCCCTATGCCAAAAGTAGATATTGTCTGGCGGTCTTCATTATCATGCACTTTAGCCTTGAATTTTAAAGCCAGCACGTTGGAGTAGGCTTAATTTTGTAGCTGATTTAAGACTCTCAAGAGCTTATTAAGTTTTCTTCTAGGACTCATGCTCTATATGCAAAACATGAGTACAAAAGCTGGTAAAGTGAGGGTTGCTTCCTATAAAGTAAGGCAAAAGGGGAGTGCCCATGGCTGATTGATACACAATGTTGTATGCAAATTGTAACGATCATGGTTATCTCAGTCATTACTTTTTGACTCAATTTCCATTTTCCATATTTTTTGTTGAATCGTTTAAAAGATTTTTGGTTTTGGTCGAGTTTGGGCGCTGGGTTGTGCCTCACCTGAATTATTTATTAGGCCTGTACAAGCCTAATAAATGGTTTGGGTGATGCCCCCAAAGGGCAACCATAAAAAGGTTGGACCATGAATTCTGTAGCCCACTTCAAAATTTCCCCCTTGAATCCCTCCCTGAGGAACATTGTCAGTTTGATCCCAGACAAGCTCAATTCCGAGGACCTTTTTATTTTGTGAAGAAAAATAAAGGTTGTTTTAGGGTTTACATAATCGTTTACCTGTTCATCTTTTTTGGTTCCATTTTGGGGGTTATCATGTGGTTGGGTCATACCAACCACTAATCAGTTTTCAGCTAACATTGAGTTGGCATATTTTGGCGCTGTCAGTGCATCAATCAATTTTGCTCTTTATGGAAGTCAGAAACTGGAACATTTCTGAATGTTACATAAGTCTGAAGTCGGTGTGCTTGCTGCATGTCACTGATCCCCATTTCTCTGACATCAGTGGTCACCTAGTCCCAGTTGTCAAGTGACCAACACCAGTGGGAGCCAGTGACTGATGGCAACCTTGGATCTGAGGTGATCATCAGCTGAACATCCCGGTGGGGCCTTCCCCTCACCAGGGATTTGGTTGAAAAATGAGGGGAACTGTCCCAGCAAGGCTCCATCACCAATGGACAGTCCACCTTGCAAGGGGATGGCCATCTAGTCATGCTGGACCACACGCCCCTCTTGCGCTTCAGTTGGAGAAAGTTGCTTTCTGGGCTGGGATGAGAAGACTGTCAAAATTAGAGCGTGGGAAGGGGCGCACACAGCATGTGCTGGCCAGGCTTACCCATGCCATATGGGTTGATTATGGCAGCCCAGTTCCAACTTGCCCTCACCATTTGTCTTTCCCCATGAGGGGCCCAATGTTTCTCCAGGCACATTTTTCTAGTACTTGAGGTAACTCGCCCCAGGAAGCCCTCATGGTGGCAGGCTCTCGATGTGGGGCCTCTCGTTGTTGGAGGGGCCCTTATAAAGGGGAATAATGTAAAAAATGAGGTTATCATGATTATTGCACTTTGACTCAGGATCAGATTTTCCAAATCTAAAGTCAAATCGTTTAAATTTTGGGTTTGATCATTTTGGGCGCTAGGTTGTGCCTCACACAGGTTATTGATTAGGATCATACAAGACTAATCAATGGTTGGTGAGGCCCCAAAAGGAAACTGTAAAATGTCATGCCTGCAAATTCTGAATCCCACTTCAGAATTTTCTCCCCTTAGTTCCCCCTGAGAAGCATTGTTGGTTGCTCCTCAAATAAACTCTATTTTAATAGGCTCTTTTTATTTGATAATAAAAACAGAGGTTGTTGTTTTTCCAGGTGGGTTTATGCTTTCAGATGCTTTTCACCCTGTATTTCAACAATATGTTTGCAAAAGAAATATTAATCTCAACTTCTAGAATATTTTTTGGAGGGGATTTTTAAGCTACTTTTTTTAAAATAATTAAAACTTGGAAAAAAGTAAAATGTTAAATCTTTACGTTTTACTAAACTGGAGGGGGTAATAAAAATCCCTCTCAATATTGGGACGCTTAGTATTTAATTTGTACTAAGGCTTGAAGTGAGTATAACAAGAGATTCATTAAAATCTGGGTGCATCCAAATTAGCCAATATGGGCTTTTGACCTATCAGATCTCTCGAGACTCAACTTACTTCAATGCAAGGGCAGATGGCGAGTCAATAGCTGGGAAGATGAACCCACGAGGGAGGTTTTTTATATTTAGATCATTTAAAATTTGGAAGTTATTTTTTTACCTGGTGAGACCTCAGAATGTCTCCCCTAATTCTGAAGCCAATTTGGTGCAACCCTGCTTCTAACCTTAGGCCTATTTGGCCAAGGAGTGTGGGAAAACATATTACCCTGATTTAAAAGGATTCCACCACGAATCAACCAGGGTCTTTTGGCTGATGTTATCCATAATTAAACCCAAAACTCTCATATTAAAGTATCAGATTGTAATTGTCCAAAATTGCACCCTTCAAGGGTGTTGGGGGTGGAGAAAAAGGGTGCAAGAACCGGCGATGGCTTGGTTGACAATAACATCAATATCAAGGGAGATTGATAGAGCACTCATGACCTCACTTATAAGTAAATACAAAGGGTTCTTCCCTGATGGACCCAAGCTTCTCACTTCAAGGGGTAATACAATTGTAATACTATAGCGCCAAGTCAGATACTTGGAAGGAAGGAAGGGAGGCTGGAGATCATTAGTGGCTTGGCCCTCTTTTGCGATGTTTTTGGCAAAACAGGTCATAGCCTCAGATTGTAACCAAATGATGTGCTGTGCCAACTTCTTCATGGCTTGCTCAGGGTCAGTTCTAGCAGAGAAGATATCCTTAGCTAATAATTCTTGTATTCAAAGTTCCCATCCATACATCATGCAAAAAGGATACATTTTGAGGTTTTGGTGGTAACTAATATGGTAGGCCATGAGAGCACTTGGTAGGACACAGAAACTTGTGTTTAGGGTCTAAAGTGGCTATTTTTCGTAATCTAGAGACTAAGGTTCCATTAAATCATTCTATGAAACCATTTGTGGGTGTTTATAAAGGCCAAAAAAGCTGTTGTGCTCCCATAAAGGTGGCGAGGGGCTTTACCATTATGGAGGTGTAATTTTTTTATTGTCACAAAGTAGAACTTGAGGCAACCTTGCCAACTGAAGATGCACTGGTGTAATAAAGTGCAGTGGCCTTGGTGGTCTTAGTGGGGAGAGAAACAGATTCGATCCATTTTGTAAAAAAAATCAATTCTGACCAAGGTATAACAATTGCCACTGGTATTTTGAGGTAGAGGACCTACCACATCCAAACTTACGGTGCAAAAGGGTTGGTGTGGCGTAGTTCTTTGGTACTAATACCAGGTCTTGAAGCTGGATTGATTCTTACATGTCAGACAGGCATCCTGGACTTTGGCTATGGTATCCATGATGCCTTACTAGTAGTATCGCTCTCTAACCCACTCATAGGGTTTTCAGACACCTCCATGACCGAAATAGTGCGAGACTCCAGGTTCACCAGTTCTCGCTTGGATGGCCAGAGATAGGGCAATTCAATTTACCAATACTTTCTTATAACTTTCCACTCTCCACCTTGGTGTTGCGGGAGTGCCAAGCTACCATCTTTTATATAGGTTCATCTTCACCAGTCACAAGTTAGGATTCATTAAGAGGGCATGTAACCTCTCAGCTTCACTATTGTCTAAGTGAAGGACAGGCAGCCGCGTCAGCCCATCAAAGTTCATATGGCGAGTTCCCACCCAATGTTCAATGTCATATCATAATGCTGCAGCTTCAAAGCCTAGAGAGCCAATTGTCCAGTGGGTTCATTCATTTCTACAACCACTCAAGTAGTCGTGGGTGAAAACCACTTTAAATGAAGTCCTAAAATAAGAAGGGGTGATAGTACTTTACAGTGAGCAAGACCACAAGGCACTTCTTTTCTGTGACGCTGTATTTTTATTAAGCCTTTGAGAGCATCTTGCTAAAGTAGGACACAGGACGATCGACCCCTTGCTATTCAATTAAGACAGGATAGCTCCAACGGCGTAATCAGAAGCATCTGTGAGCAAATATGAAAGGCTTGCCATAGTCAGGGTGAAGGAGGATAGGCCTTTGTTGAAATAGCTCCTTCAGAGTACCAAACGCGGCTTTTTGTTCAGAACCCCAAAGGAAAGGAGTGTTTTAGGCCAAGAGGCGGACGAGGAGCTCACTGAGATTATATAATTTGGGAATGAATGATGATAATACCCCATTATGCTCAAGAATACCTGGATGTCGCAAAGGGTTTTAGTCCAGGCATTTTGGATATCGCTTTAACAATATCTTTTTGAGGTTGAATCAAACCTTGTGAGATAGCGTGCCCAAGGAAATCCAGCTTCTTCTGGAAGTACATACATTTGAAGGACTTCAGTTTGATGTTGGATTCCTGCAAGCGTTGAGACACTCAATTAAGTGTGTGAGGTGCTATTTGAAGGTCTTGGCGAAAAATGTGATTTCATCAAGATAGAAAATTACACAACTCAGCTTGAGACCCTGGAGAATGTGATCCATTGCTTACAGAAAAGTTGTAGGTGCATTGAACAACCACTAGGTAGTCAAGTGGGTTAAAAAGACCCTCGCTGCAGATGAGGGCACACTTCTCCTGATCTTGTGGTAAAAGGTCCATTTGCCAGCATCCTCAAGCCAAGTCCATAGAAGAAAAGAATTTAGACTCAGAGTGTTGGTCCAGAGATTCATCAATGTGGGAATAGGATAACTATATTTCTTTATGAGATTGTTCATTTTGGGGTAGTCCCCACCTGGTGACAACCATTTTTTTCTTTATCAGTAGGAGAGGGGACGATTAAGAAATTTGTGAGGGCACCAGCAACCTAGTGTTTAGCAGAAGTTTAAGCTCCATCCGCATCTGTAGATCCGTAACTTTGGATTTGTGGTAGGATTTGGATCGGATAGGGTGAGCCACACTTCATGTGCTCATAGTCAGTATCATATTGGAAAAAAAGTCATTATAGGACTTTAGCAGTATGTGAGCTTTGTCAAGCTCATATAGGGTTAGTTAATTAGTGATATAAACAGTAGACATATTAAATAAGGATTGATCAGCGGGTAAGCTCATATCTGCCATAAACCTATACAGTGAATTTGTTTAATGTACTCAAGTGGGACCAGCAAGCCTCTTCCGATCTCCAGATACTTTTTTATGACAATGTCCTTATCAGTGAGATTCCCCAGAAGGAGATTAATAGACCGTTGATATGCTGGGTCTAACACGCCTGACAACACTCTGGGCTCTAGAGGGCTAACTCTGTCAATGATGATTAGGTGCAAGTAGCAGTTTTTAGGATTTTGTAAGGTAATCCTAGTATCAACTACCCATTGTTCCACCGCCTTGATTGCTACCTTTTTGGATGAATAGAAAGAGATACCCTCCAAGGCGTCCACAAATTGAGGAAATATTTTTGTAGTTCTTCCTGCCATCATATATTGCAGGGATAAGGCGAAGGAGGAATACTCAACTGAGCAAGCATATTTTTTATTAAGCTCATCATTTGTCAGAATTAGAGGAATTTCGTAGTTAAGCATGGAGAGAAGTCCCTGCTTTAAGCTAATTAATCTTTATACTCAAGCATAAACTGGGTACCAATGAGTAGATCATTGGTGCTGTTAGCTAAGGCCATTGCTGTGGCTGACAAGATGAGCTTCCTAAAACAAATGGACAGAGAAGAGTAGGCTCCTATAGCAAGGGTGCTGGGAAGACCAGCAGTTCCAAACTTTTGGTTGTAGTCGAGGTCAGGAGCCAGCTTAATTATTTATGAGTTTTGTTGACGCAACACTCACTGGGCAACCAATGTTAAGGATAGCCCTAACCCCACTCCATGGCGACGACCTTCACTTTGGTTAAGGTTTCACACAAGTTGGGGTAAAGAGAGAGGACCTCCTTAGATGGAGAGTAAAGGTAAGTCTTTTGTCAGTCTCAGGATATCTTTCTTGGATATACTGCAGGGTATAAATGCACTATGTGGGTCGAATCAGTGATGCAATGAGCATGTCAGTGTAACTGGCAGTGTCAACGACCTCTAAATCCATCAACAATAGACGGAGATAAGTTTGGTAGTGTATCCTAACCATATCCACTCTCTCAGGGTTCAACCTGTCAGGTACCTCCACTTCACCTGGGGCTCCTAATACATAGTGACAACCATCTCACAACCCCCTTCAAATTCGTCATCAGAGGGGTTACCAATGAACGTCAGGGAGTCCATTGGTTCTGAGGTAATGTCAGGACTATCAAGACTGTAGGAAAGGCCCTGAGGGCGCTCATCAACTTTCTTAACTTTTGAAAGAGGCGCTGTAATTGTCACAGCTCTAAATTTGGCCTTTGGAGTAGCAATCTTGGGCTTCTCCATGGCTACAAGTTTCAGACTAGAGATGGCCGCAGGAAAGGTCGTGGGAGATAAAGATTTCAGTTTGGGTTAGGCGCGACGATTAAACTACTTTGAAAGGACAATCTAAATAAGGAGGGGAGTGAGGTAAAGTGATAGCGGGAGAAACTGGCTGAACTTTAAGAGCTGAAGAAGGAGGGGGCACCACCCCGTCACTGATTGTATCCTCTAGCATTCCTCTCATGGTGGAGAAGCATCTTATTGTTGCAACACTGAAGAGCAGGTATCCATAATGAGACATTGGTTAAAAGATAATAGTGGGGTCAGACTGGATCCTCGCCTCAAAGCTCATTGGGTATTATCACTTTTATAAAAATAGGTCACTGCTAACAAGGCATCCTTGCTATTTTGTACACTTTTAAAGATGCCTTGACTAAAGATTTATGCAGCGCCGTGTTGGGATGGGGCGCTAACTCACCAAAATAGCAGCAATGGCGTTGTCAAGAAGGAGCAGCTTTACAAGCATTAAAGACTGGGATTTACTATAAAAACGCTCACCAAAGGAAGCAATTGATTCTCCATCTCCAGAATAAGGCATATAAAAGCCTTTTTCTTTTGCCTTTGTAAACATTGCATAGACCCAAATTCTTCAATGGGGGACTTCCTTCACTCCGCCCAGGTGCTGAGGGTGGCCATGTTTGAAACCATTATCTCATGAGTCAAAGACTCAAGAAGTGTAGGATGTATTTTGCTTTCTGCTGGTCACTTGCTTCTTCCATATATGATTAATAACGAAGAGGAAGAAGTCAATACTACTCTTAAACATGGTAAACTTGTCTCCTGAGAGAGGGTTTAAAAATGACAGGAGAGGCCCTATGAGGGCCCTGAGAAGAAAGCTTCTTAAGCTGTTTAAGGTGAGACAATGCACTAGATAGCTGTTGTTCTAAAAGTAGCTGGCCTAGGTTCAAATAACCTCGGGGAAATGGAAAGGGTTCAGATGAGTAGTTGTCATTTTTTACTAGGAGATTTGTGATTTACAGGCCCCTGTAGGAAACAACACTTGGTGGAATCCAGGTGTTTTATGCTCAGAGGTATTTTTTAACCTGGATTTCAACAATATGCATGCAGGAGAAGCATTAATCTCAACTGCTAGATAATATCTGGAGGGGATTTGAAAATTACTTATTTAAAATAATAATAAACTTGGAACAATAGTAAGAGGTTGAAATTTTTATGTTTTTATTATATTAAACTAGAGTTGGTAAACAGAAACCCCCTCAATATTGGGCAGTTTAGAATGAAAATTGTATGAAGGCTTGTAGTGATTAGAATGAGAAATTAATTATAAGCTGGGTGCATCTGAATAAGGTAATATGGGCTTTTGGCCTATAAGATCTCTTGAGACTCAACTCGCTTCAATGTGAGGGCAGATGATGGGTCAATAGCTGGGAAGATGAACCCATGGGACAGAAATTTAATATATTAATACCAATAAGAAGGTGGGTTTATTTTTGACATAGTGGGACCTCAGAATGGCTCCCCTGATTCTTACGCCAATTTGGTGCAGCCCTGCTATTAACCTTAGGCATATTTGTCCAAGGAGTGGAGGAAATTGTCTTACGCTGATTCAAGGGATTCCACCAAGAAATAACCAGGGTTTTTTGGCTGATATTATCCATAATTAAACAAAACACTATTATTACAGTATTTGACTTATAATTGTCTGACAGTTGTGTCAGGGGTTGCTACCTCATTTACCTGTTCATTTTTTTGTGTTTTCAGCATTGCGGAGTTTTCACATGGTTGGATGGACCAACCACTATTCGGTTTGTAGCCAACGTCAAGTTGGCATATTTTAGTGCTGTGAGTGCCAAAATTCTTTTACTCTTTATAGAAATATGAAACTGGGACATTCTTACTGTTACATAAATAGATTGGAATGCATAAAAGGACCCAATTGGACGCTTTGACTATAGCTAATTTATTTAAGATCCCAATGAGAGTACCATTTAGTCAATTTGAAGGTGCCGTTGGTCTCAGGGTGATAGGGCGTAGATAATACCCCTCTTATAACCACTGAATCATTAAGTTTAAAGACTATCTAGGACGTGAATTAGTTTTGTTGTGCATCAACTGAAACTGGGGGAATTCAGGCCAATAAATAACATCGTTCAAAAAAAATTTAGCCATAGTCATGGACCTAAGTCTCTGACTTTTTTCCTTTACCCATTTGGTGAGGTGATCAATGGCCATAATGATATATAAATTGACTAGAAGTATTGGCCAAGTGCCCCACAAGGTCCATAGGGATTTTTGGCAAGGAAAATTAGGTATAACCAAATGATAGGAAGTGATCTTTCAGTAGGGTGCTTAAGCTTGGCATTCTTGACAGCAGCTGAGAGTCTCATGGATATTATAAGACAAAGATTCTAAATATTAATGGCAATTTAGTAATCTAAGCGTTATCTTATATCAGCTGTGCCTGTCGCCTTATGAGTTCCAATAATCAAAGCCATCCACTTAATGGGCCTAGGGAACAAAAAGAGTTTTTTGTTGATAACCTTGTACAGTTTTTCATCCTCCACATAATTATTATGCTTATTTTGTCCAACGTGCATTGAACCTCATGTTTATTATCATATTGTTGATTAAACATATTAATAAAAAATTTACCATCTGGATCAGCTATATATGCTACAGTAGGCAGAGGGGAGAGTCCATCCATGTTTTAATGCTTGATGCTGGGCCAGTGTTGAAAAGCAAATTTATATGCTTGATATTTCAGGGCTCAGCAGGCCACCGTCCTTTGAAATCCCTAAGATTGTGTAACCAGCTAAGAGAGGCATGTTCAGTTACCACAGTAAATAAACACTGTGGAACCAAACCCAAAAGTTTTCTACAAGATTAAATGACAGCTATACACTCCTTTTCAGTATCAATATAAGACTGTTCATGTAGATCCAGAATCTGGTTGCAGTTAGTGGTGGGGTGTTCTACCCCTCATTATCAAACTGAAAAAACACTGACCTACTTCAGTGAGGGATGCTGTTAGATTTTGTTGGATGACTCAAATAGTAACCACTTTGATAAAACCATTAATAAAGATAGAAGACTCCTATTGATGCATCCCTTGATCTTTACCAGATTTATCAGCATAAATAATATATAGTTCACCTCAAATCCGCCTTGACTAAATCACTTCCTTCCCAAATATTGGTGCTAATATTAGCCGTGATATAATGATTTATGATCAATTAAGAGGTTACTTGGGTGCAAAGCGGTCTCACGGCATTAACTTATATGCACCATATAAATCAGAATTTCAACATTAATGCGTTGATGCGGAACTTTGGTGTTGAGTATATGAAATTGACTATTAATGCACCTAGACATAAATACCTGAATAGGGCGTACCTAGTACTATGAGAGGCCTGCGGTGTTCCCAAATTTGGTGTGAGTCATGTTTTATATTTACATATCTTTTTCCCCATTCTTTGTTATTTGTCAAAATTTGACTAGATATAATCAGGATGGGTTTAAGACAATTCTGAGTACCTAAATGCTACTATTGCACCTAAATTCTCCCAAGTATGAGAAAAAACTTGGTTAATCAGGCTGGCATTATTGTTATTTAGTTAATACATGGGCCATATTGTTTTTAGAAAATTACTAATAGCCGTTGCCAGACCAGCAGAGGTTTGGCATGGTATGAATGAACTCATAAATATATGAGTTGACCAGTAGAAGCCCAAACGAGGTATATAGACTAACTCCTGGCCAATCAATAAAAGCCCCAACTAGATAATCAGTCATATTTCATAAATCATTCAATAATTGTTTATTGGTCATCTTTAATGTAGTGTCAATCAATTGTCTCTGTCTATTAACTACTTTTTGTAAGAAATAAGTAGTGTATGTGCCTATTTTTCCCAAAGAGAAAGTACTCAGCTTATTTGCCTATTGAAGGGATAGTCCAAATATCTAAAGAGAGTTCCTACTTTTTGTTACTAAGACAGAAGGACTTGTATTTTTATACCAGTAGACTTAACGGTGAGTGTACCAGCTTTGCTTGGCCTTTTTTAAGGATTATTGGAGTATCTACTTACCGATGATAATCAGGAGTTTCATATTAAACTGAGCTTGTGTCCTCAATTTCTCTTGTTAATTAATCTAGCTTGCACCCTTGACTAAAACTAATATGATGAATCCATCTGATTAACAACATTTTATCAAAGTTTGGTTACATCAGTATCAGAGCTTAGGTTGTCAAAGCCTTATCTAGTCAAAGGACAGCTGGCAGTTTCCTGTCCATTTGAATGGTACTCTTGTCTTGTTGAGGTGAAATAATGGCTCACCTACCTTTGCTAATTTATTTCACAAACCAGTAATAATAGCCAATTATTCCCAGAAATACCTGAATATCACGCTTGTACTTGGCCGTGACATCCATTGATAGCCTCAACTTTAACAGGCTGGGACCACAAGCCTTGTTTGTCAATAACAAACCCAGATACTTAAACCGCTCAAGCCAAAAAATTGGACTTATAAGGTTTGATTTTTATATTTCTAATCCAAGGCGGCAGAAACCTCCTCTAAATACTGCAAATGTTCCATAAACGTTCTGATAAACATATAAATTATCTTAATACACTAACACACTGGAGACTTTTAAATTTACCAATATGCCATCAATATTATGCTGGATTGTCGCTGGGGCATTACACAGCCTTTGCAGCATCACTCTGGGCGGGTTAAACCTTGAGCGTTATCTAAGCTCTACTCCTGTTTTTTAGCAACTTGATATGCAATATCTAGATATTAAATTCACAGCAGAAAAAAACTGTGCGCCTATCAAACAGTCTAGTGCATCATCAATATGGGGTAAAGGGTAGAATCTTATGGATAGTATTGTTAATTTTTCAACAGTATGTTTCCAATCAATTTGAGCCATCCTTTGTTTTTATAACCAACACCAGGGCGGCACAAAATTTTTGGATGACATTAACATCCCTTGCTGCACGAGTTGGTAGATTCAAGTTGATGGCTTCATCTGCTACCTTTGATCGCCTAATAGGATGAAGGAAAATTGGAGGATAATAACCAGTATCAATCTTATGCACCACATTGTGTGCAAACTCCAAATCAAAGTCGTCTTTGGCAAAAAATCATACTATACTTTTCAAATAGGGACATCGCCTTGTACTTCTGACCTCTGTCAACCCATAAAGGCGTCCATGAGGTACCAGAGAACATAAAAATTGAATCTTGTTGCCCTTGAGTCCAAATTCACCCAGATTTCCAAAATCATGGATACTTGCACTTCTTCAACGGTTAAAACATAAAAAGAGGTGACAAATTAAATCTTCTTACTTTGAACAGTTTAGGTATACAGGTTGTCTAAAAGCACTTGGATTACGCCATGGTCCGGTTGGATAAACTTAAGCGCGGTGAAATGTTCTATATTCATCTGGCCAAATGGAGTGACTATCTCACCATATAGACTTTGATATTGTTAAGGTAATTTTGGTCTTCACTAGGACTTGATGACTCGACAGGTATTTAAGTTATAATCTGTGCATATGGGAATACCCTTAGATTATATAATCTAGTTTGGTAACATTGGATATGACAATGTAGCCATTGGTAACCAATTATCACTATATGCTTCAGAGATATGATGTTACCAACTTCAATTTCGAGCCTTTTGGGGCCTAATCCTTCCAATTATATGACTATGGAAGAGTTTGACCTGAAGGCTCCAACATATTTCTTTTTAAACAGCTTTGATCCAAATTTCCACATAAATGATTTTACCAATATAATAAGCCATAATTTTTATCAAAGAAAAAATATCAGGAGTGAAAACCATTGAAGAGCAAAAAAACTGCGGTTATAATCTGTACGCTCCTTCTGAAGTTATGGCCTGAGGGATGGCGGTAACATAGATTTTTAATAACCTTATGTCCAGAGCATGTCCCAGTTTTTTCACCAGTTTAGTGGACACCTTATTAATCGGTGCCCCACTGTCTACAATAACTCAGACTTTGAGCCTATACACAGTATATCAATATAAGTAACCTTAGAAAAAATTCATCTGTAGTATTTATTGCAAGGACATCCAATTTTTCCGCTAGATCTAAAAAATTATGAAGTTCTTAGCATAACTGAGAGCTATATTCTCAAAGGCTTCTATAGGGACAGCCACTTAGACTTTAGTCAATTTGGGGGTCTTACTATAAGGGATTGGAAGCTCAAGGGTTCTTACTGATAAAAAAAGGCTTCAATACTACTCTTTTCATCAACTTGGCATTAAGTTTTTCTTGTAAGTGGATAGTCACCACTACGCTGTCAAAATTGTAACTTGAACTTCCAAAGGCGGCTCAGCATCGTTGTCCTTTCATCTCATGGAAGTTGATTTTAGAATTTTATTTTTACCTGGGATTTTTTTTGAGGAGGAGGATTTAAAAGTTTTCAAATATTACTCCTTCATGTCTTTTCTCAATTCTCTATCATCCAAAGAGTTCACGGAATGAAGCTGTGGTTTAAAACTTAGATTAGGGCAACGGTTGGCTTAATGGCCTTTTATTGCAATAATTTCAAATAATCTGACTAACATCATTCTACACAAAATGAGGGCCGTATGGAGGCGTTGACTCCTATTTGAGGAGATGTTCCAAGGTTGTTGATTATGAGGCTCCCATTAATCTTGTTGGGAGCCTTAAAAGTGATGATGTGATTCTGGAGATAATTCACCATCTGGGTAATATCGTTCTCCTCATTTAAAAAGGGACTCATAACCCGTAAAAATATTTGTAATACTCGAAGAAATGGTGTAGTGTGATCTGAGAATTAATATCATCAATAACTAGCACCAGATAGTGTCTGTGCCTCAAATTAAAAGCATTCCAAATTTGCTTTCAAAGTTTCATTTTCTAAAAGATTTATTAAGGAACTTTTTTCCAGGTGGTTATCCACTCTGCCCCACCAATTTCCTTGATGGGAAGAACTTTAGCTTTATAGTAGGTCACTCTGACCTTCAGTAGTTTAAGCGTAACAAATTCTTGACTTTTAGAGTTCAGCGAGTTCATTACTATTGCTAAAATAGCGTTCTCAAAAGCTCTGGATATACTAATCTCAATGAGACAAATGAAAAATGTTCACATTGATCATATTATATTACTTTTTTGAATTTATAGTGTTAACATGAATCTAAGATCAATGGCTGCAGAGTATTAGGATGCTTTAGTCCTAGATGATTTCCTGAGTGACAAAGATGAGACATGGGGTAAAAAATGCCTTATAATGCTGGAGCGGCTCACATTAAAGAGCTTAAGAAAACCTTCATAAGACTATTAGAAGTACTACGTGAAGGTTGGACTGGAGTTTCGCAAATAATCAAGTCTAAATGCTCAGGGGGAGGTGTTGCTGCCATGTCTGGATAGGAAGAAGCTCCAACTACCATAGCAGAGTTATGACATATAAAACTCATGAATAGCCAGTGCCTCGTTGCACTCAATATCTGATTTCATTAGAAGAGGTCCTTGATCACCGCTGATAACATTAACGAGTTTTTCACTAAATGGACCATTATATTAGTTTAACATAGTAAAGTCACGGTGGCGTTATGCCTGCAACAGAGTTTCCATATTATCAACATTAGGTATAGCAGACAGAAAATCCTCTTTCATTTTGATATTCTCATTCTCCAAGGACCTTACCTTAAAGCCCTGGGTTCTCAAAGCTAAGTGCAAGGCCTCAATGGCCTGGTACAAGTCAGTATTGGATTGACCAGCTTCATCCATATCTGCATCTAGACCATTGAGGTGGCGTTTAAGTTATGGTAGTTCTTTGATAATTCTTTCAAATGAAAGTTGTGGCCAAGTATAATATCAGTGTGTTGCTCAACGTGGGCATTTAAAGCAGCATGTACTTGGAAAAAATTATTTAATTGTTTTTCTGGGCTGCAGGGGCAGCCACTTCAACATTAGCAATTTGCGCTAATTCCACCATAAGAAAGCCTTAAATGGAGTCAATGAGATCCAGACCTAATTAATATAGACAATAGGGAACCAAGATGTGAGCTCCCTTTAGTGATCACCACAATGTTGAAATTGGTGCTTAGGAATCAGATTTCTAGTGCACAGGTTATTATAATTAATATATAAGGTACTGTTAGATGACTGTAACCTTAAAACTTGCAAAAAATACTTTCTAGTAAAAGGAAGCGTTTCTTTAAAATAATAAAAAGCACAGTGGAGTATCTACTAATGCCAAAGGCTCTATGGCTCAATCTCACTTTCCTTTCTTTGCACTAGGGCTCTCCAGCAACAAAGGGAGGATCCCTTACCATTGGAATACTGCCAAGATATGTCCCATTTACCAGCGTTACTATTGGTGCAGTATATGTTTACTAAGAATCACCTAAAAATGGTAGACTGAAGAAGTATCTTTCTATATTTGGTAATTGAGTGAATCACTAGGGCTTGGGGTATTTCTGTTATAGTCACAATTAACCAATTGTAATCAAGGTATTAGGTGATTGCCATAAACAAAATAAATATTCTCATATCAAATATCTTACGCTGGCATGAGGGACAAGGTAGAATTTAGGAATTAAAAAAATAATAGCAAATATGAACTCCCAGGTTGTGAGATAAGGTGATCATTAAATTGAGACAATGGAAATTGCACAGCGGGGCTAAAAATTCCATCCTCCATAATATTATATGTATAACTAAGGCGCTGAGCCAGATACACTAAAAGTAGTTTAATGAAACTTGGCAACTCCCTAAGGTATTGGGGCCCCGCGCTAGAGTACTCCATAACCAATGGATTCCTATATATAATTATTTGTTAAAATATAATCATTAAAAACGTATTCAAGCTAATTTTGGTAAAAGCAATTGCAACATGCCCATATATCCAATATGCAATTAAGTGGTAGAACACGTTACCTGGACTTTAGTTTATATATTTGGTAGATGACTGCCTTCATACTATGCTCTGGAACCACAATATTCCCAGCGCCTATAGAGTATTAGATAAATCACCATCTTAATATCAATATGTCCTCTTTTGAAGAACTATATGGATGCACACCTTGGTTGCCAAGTACTGCAAAAATTCTTTCAGAATCTTAGTGCCTGAGAACTCCAAATTAGCAATGAGAGTCCTAGCTTATAAAACCATCCGACTTCAATCACTTGCTACTCAAAGAATCATCTCAACTACTAAAGAGAAGTACCAATTTAAATCTAGCTGACTTTCCTTGCCTAATTTCTAGCTAGGAGACGGTCTATTTTATCACTATTGACCCATGGGGCTGACAGAACAAACTTGACGTCCTTTGGTAAGGACCCTATAACGTCATACACAAGGTGAAGTCTGAGTACATATTGCCAATGTTACCCATGAGACAGTGGTCAATCAAGTTCAGTGACAATTCCTATGGCCATATGTCCTCCTTTGACAGGATCTCGAGGGGCATAGTCAGGATTTGAGATGATGAACAAATTAAGGTTCCCACTCCAGAATAAAACACTGATGAGCCAAATATTGTGCCTTCTCAATTAAATTTGCCACCGAAGGTGCTTGGAAACTTTTTTATCAGGAATCATCACGCGTACATGAACTGATGAAGACACCATCCAGATTGGCCCCTCATCTTTACGCGCCATGAAAAGAATGACTCTGATTATTGAGGTCTTGAGGTTATTAATGACAGAAATCAAAGAAGCTCACAACTGGGCATAAAATATGGAATAAGTTAGAAATTATGATCATAAGGAACCCTGTAGGTCTTTTATTTGACACGTCCTGACTTTCCCTATAGGTTTAAAATCTTTTTAATTCATTAAAGTAGTCTTTTTAACCCAACTTCTTTGATTTTTGTCGCATACTAAGTTAACAGCTTTGTGACCCATTAAACCTTGGCTTACAGTCTAAAGAATTGATAAGATGCAACAAAATATCCATGCTTTAGGCAAAAACTAAAATCTTGACCCAAAAGTGACCCCTATTCCTGTAGAAAATTTTATTAGGAAATTTAATGCTGGAAGGTTTTAATGAGGTGAAAAAAGCGTCATCCTACGCCATGAGTCTGCCTAAGCTGACGAATATACACCTCAGCAACCTAATTATAACCCCTCACCAGTCAAATGTATTTTTGTGTCTGCTTCAAAAGGATTCGACATCCCCAATGATCTCATTGAATAAAGTCTGTCATTCATCTGATTATGCCTTGGGTAAACCCAATGACTACTACAACAAGTTTATGATGTCCAAGCTATTTATCTATCCCTTGCTTTGGCCCTGATGTTAATCATTTATAGGTAGTGGTGCACAAGAAAAAAGTCCTAGATATAGTCAACTCTGGCTCCCCTGATAACATCATCTTCTCACATCTGATGAAGCGAATTAAGGTTACTTTCAATTATGACATTCTTTATAATATGGAAACACTGCACCCTCATACACTCGATCCCTCAGAGATTACTCATCTTTTAGCATCAAGTTTATGTCCCTTAGTGGTGTTTAACCCAGTGATTGTCTTAAACAATGATCACTATGATTTACACATTTCATGTAGTTCTGGTTAACTTCAGCACCAGATTAGCCAAAAAGGCATGTATATCTCCATACTGGGGTTTCGCGTTCTGCTCATCATTCAGATCCTGAGAAAGAAAAAAAATGGATGAGAAAACCCTGAAGAAGCTTATTGGTCCACCAAAGTCTGTTGGATAGATAGAATACTGAGTAATGTTTGATTATAAAGTTACCTTTGCCAACCATTGATTCCCTTAAAAGAATGCCCAATTTTCCTGCCAATAAGGTTGTTATTCCCCTAAGTCTCAAATTCTGGTGGAGACAGTGATCCATGTCACTATACCATCAGCTCACTTGTTGGAGATTTATGGAGAGCTCATTCCATTAATATTTGAACATATAACTTTCCTGGGAATACTTGACCCTGTGTACCATGGGCTATTACTGTGTTGGTGACCAATCTTACTGATCAACCACTGACTGTGACCCATTATCATCATTATCATATGTCTGCACCTTATCAATTGCCCTATTTGGCTCCATCTCGGGCTTTGGCTCTCCAACTGACTTAGGACTTGATGAACCCATTGTCATAGCTTTAATGGAGATAAAGTTTGGTGATTTACTACTTGTGAGCACATTGATTGATGGATTCCCGGATTGAGAATTACACCAACATATTTTCTAAGGGTCTTGATGACTTTGGGGTGATAAAAGAGGTCCAGCAGAAGGTGCAGATTGGTAACTCCCACGTCATTAGGACAGGCCCTATTGGAAGTCCATGGTCAAAGAGGCTTAATTGTCTAAGAAATTGAAACGATTATTGGAAGATGGCCTATTAAACCCATTTCAGAGACCATGGCTTCTCCCCTTTTCTGGTATACAATCAAGATGGGGGCCATCACATCATGATGGACTACAGACAATTAAATGTGTTCATCTGGAAGGATAGCTAACACCTGCCCCATATTGACGCCTATTTAAGGTTTTAGCTGGATCTCAGTTTTTCTCAGCCATATCTGCCCACAGATATTAACGAATAAAACTTATGGTAGAAAATAGAGAGAAATGCGCTCTAGTATCCATTAAATGGTTATTTGAGCTGCTCACTTGCCCGGGGTTGTGCAATGCCCCTGTGACCTTCCAATGGGTGATGATTGGTACGCTTGGAGACCTTAAAGTTTCTTGTGTATTAGTCCATCTGGATAATGTTACCATGTATATCATACCTTTGATGTGCATCTACAGCAACTATGAGAAGTTTTCAATTTAGAACACATCTATAAAACTGAAGCCCGCAAATACAGTTTTTACAGAAAAGATGGAATCCTTGAGCCATAAATTTACACAAAGTAAATCTCTCCATTACCTGATAAGTTCGTTACCATTCAAAAGATGTACCAGCTAAATAGCAAACATGTTGTACAGACATTTCAAGAATAAATGGTTACTATTGAAAATATATTCCCCATCTCTACATGTTACATTTGAGGATAACTCGACTATTAGTTGAATCCTGATTCAAAAGCTGAGAAGAAAACTAACTGATATATCCTCAATCTTTGCCAAGTGTCTTATGGTATTCTTAACATAAAGAAGCTCACAATGCCTAAATTCAGTTTCTGACTCTTATGGTCTTATCTGGGAATATTGCCCTAACAAAAATGGGAACTTCTCATGACGCAGGTAAAGGCACAAGCTTTAATATCTTTTCTCTATCAACTTGTCAACACTCCTAATAGTATCTTAACATTTTAGTAGTGTTACCAAAATGTATAGGATATGATAAAATAATAGATGGTGTTGTTATCAGATAATAAATTGATATTTTATTGTTGGACAGGTGCCAGTATTTATAACTCTCAGGCATCTCCTGGCCATACCCATCTAAAGCTTGAGTTTACTCCTACCATTCCAATCCTATACTGATCATGTATATAGTTATTAATAATTTTCTCAACTTAGTTAAACCCTTTATCTACTCATCAGCAATTCTCCACCCCAAATTGAAGGAAAACTTAATTTCATAATTTTATCTAAGTGAGGTAAGCCTACTAGGGGATGGACAGTACCGATATATGTAATGGGATAGGGGGAGGCGAAGTGTAACTAAATTAGGCACCCCAGAGTAGACTAGCTATCCCTGTTTCCAGCCGGTACTGCCAGGTATGGGGGGTTGAGTGCACTACTCTGAGAGGGTTTCCCCTATTATGGAGCAGGTGTGGAGGAAGGGGTCTGTATGCAAAAACCAGACGGGAACCATAATTCAACAAGTTGTTGTTGCTTCATCCTCATGTATCTGTATAGCCAGGCTTGGAAGTGTTCCAGTAGGTGTATGTGGAATCTACTGATTGTCCCACGGATAGTGGGCACAGTTCCCTTAAATACATCCAGTGCTATAGTGTTGATTGTCCACATTGCAATGGTGACTCTCAGGTAGCGGGGTGTGAGTGGTATTGGGGATTCAAGTTGGAGTGTAAGGAGGCTTTTGGAGATTAATAAATCCTAGTCGTTGTGTATTCATAACAAACGCGCAACCTCCCGCCATATGATCTAGATGGGGGGCATTACTCAAGGCGGTAGTGCAGGGTGCCATGCCCTCTACACACTGCGCACCCTTCATGAAGAGAGTTGGAGCGATCTGCTGTTCTGTAGGTTCTTCTGAGGCAACGCCTTGTGTTAGCTCTTACCCTTGGTTGGAAGAGCGAATGAAAAGTTATTCTCCATATTGTCTTCTGTGTTGTGATCGTATGGGATGTCTAAAGCATTCAGGTAGTCGATTCTTGCAATGACTGGGGCCACGTCCTGTGTGTCCCTCTGGTGGTTGTCCTATGGATTCCTTAGTGTGCAGTGGGCTCTGGGCCTTCCCCTTCCCTGACTTGTGCCTATGAGTGTGACGGAACATCCCATGTGCCAAATGGTGTGGAGGAGGCGTTTGAAGTGTGGGGGAGTTCCATGAGGGCTTGCTGCGTTGTATGTGGTTTTCAAGGTATGTGAGCAGGCTAAACGGGTTGTGCAGGTTGGATAGTTTGAGAACCTGTGCAAAGTTGGCCCTCGCCGCTCTGTACCAGTGTTATTGCGGGAGATCTGGGGCTAGGACTTCCTTTATCCAGGTGCTCTTTATATGGTTGGCGTGGACCTCAAAGTCTATTGAGCCCATGCCTCCGCTAGAGTGTAGGACGATGAGAGTTTCCACCCATACAGGTGGCTGGTTCCCAGGCCACAGCCACCTCTGGATAAGTGCTCATATTGAGGACATGAATGTAGGTGAGAAGGATATTTCATGTGCGAGGAACCACAGCATCAGGAGGATGAGTGAGTTGGCAACTATTACTCGCCCTGTTAGTCCTGGGGTTCTTCCATTAAGGGAGGTGACGCGGTTGGACATCTGCTATAGTAGGTTGTTCTCAATTGTCTCATTGGCATACCCCCCTGTTTCCAGTCATATCCCAAGGTGGCGGACATGGTTGGTTGTAGGAGGTGATGCAAAGGGAAGGATGAGAGGGTTGTTCCTTCATGGGGGGCTGTGAGGTTTGGGTGTTGCAGCCCAGTTGTCAGTGTACTTGTCTAAGAAGATTATTTCCGTTTTCCTTTTATTCAGCGACGCGTTGCTCACAATAGAAAAATTCCTCTAGTGTGCGTTCCAGTTGGCAGGCGTCATTATTGTTAGCTATACCAGTTACACAGTCATCCGCAAAGGCTAATATCTTGACTGATGACTGGCCTTATGCTGTTATGCCCATGAGGTGTGAGTCAGCGATGTGAAGGAGTGGATCAAAGCTGAAGTTATACAGCAGTGGGCTGAATGTCCCCTTGTGTGAGCCCTCTGCGTGGTGTGATTTTGTTAGTTAGAAATCCAGGGCCGCATCCAGCCATGGATGCGGATTCTGTGAGGAGCATCGCCCAGTTTATGAATCTGAGAGGGAGTTTGAAGGCGATAAGGCATTTCTTCAGGTACAACCAGCTAACGCGGTCATATGCCTTCTCCTGGTTTAGGAATACCAGGGCTCCAGTTGCTTTGGACTGACATACGTTGGCGATAGAGTGTATAACGATCCAGAACGAACGCCCAGGTATGAACCCAAACTGATTGGGTGACAGGATTTTGGAGGTTATTGTGCATAATATGGTTGTAAAATTTTTGTAATTAGTTTTGTATCAGTGTTAGAGGGTGTAATTGGGCTCCAGTTGGCCAGGTCTAGTTTGTCGCCCTTTTAAACAGGGCTATGAAATAGGATTCTGGCCACCAGGTAGGAGGCTTGTTTTCAGCAGGCACTGGTTCATTGATGTTAAGAGGAGGGGGGCGATTTGCTTGAAATATTTTTTGTAAAATTCGTAGGGTATCCCATCAGGACCTGGGCTTTTCCTATGTGATTCACCGCAGACTGTGTCCCAGAGCTACTCCTGCATTATTGTGTTCAATAGGTTGTAGTCTGGAAGTGTGCTTTTTATTCCAGTGGTGTGTAAAAAGTCTTTACTTTTTTGGGAGTCAGTGGGGTGTCATGATATAGTTAGTGTAAGATCAATATACTTCCGTTTTGACCTCTGCTGGGTCAGTTGCCATGGTACCATCAACTTTGCAGACCTGTGTGCATGCGGGCTGGTTGCTGCAGGAGTGGAATTGAAGGAAAAAGTACATCAAGAAGTTTTTGCCTTCTTTTATGAACTTACCTTTTCTTGATACTTTGATTCTGTGGTGGTCTTTGAAAATGAGGGCGTTTAGGTGGGCGGATATTTCCGCCCATTTGTGCCCCCAGTTGGGGCTGTAGCTGGACTTCGGGGTGTTGAGCTTGAGGTGGTCCAGTTCTTCCAAGGTGCACCTGATTGTGGCTGTGTCAGTGGTGTAATTACGTGAGGTGAGGTGATGAGTTTAATTTATTAGTTCAGTTTTGAAATTTGCCCAGGTTTTAATGGGAGCTGATACAAACGGGGTTGTGAATTCTGGGTTCGTGGCCTCTTGTTTGATCCAGTCAGATATTTTAGGCAATTTTATGTTTTCCAGGTGTAGCTTCCACCAGGCCGACGCCTGTGTGAGAGTTCAGGTTGGCGAGAGCTGCACTGAAACGAAATAGTGGTCAGAGAAATTGTTTTTTGTTGCAAAGTTGATGATGTTCAAACGGTGGGTTTTTGGTGCAAGGATGAAGTCAATGCAGCTCATTGAGGTGAGCGTTCCCTTGCGTATATTGAGGTGAGTTATGTTGAGAAGAATAGTCACACGGGGGGAGGGTATTGTGTAGGCCAAGGGATGCCTTCATTGCACGGAAATCAATGTGCCTAGTGGGTATCCCCTGGGTTAGACCATAAGTCTGTGTTGAGGTTATCCCAGCAGTTAGTCTCCCAGTAGGATGGCATCTGGTGGGAGGGTGAATGCAGGGATGGTTTTGAGAGATTGTTTCCTCTCAGTTGTGGTGCACAGTGCATAGATGCATGCTATTGAAATTGTATCCTCTTGGTTTGTGACCATTGCAACCAGGAGCAACTGTGCAGATCTGAGGAGGAGTTCGTGATTTTTAGTTTTTTGTTAATTTTTATGACCACCCCACAGTGTGTCATCCATACCAATAGGGATAGTGAGACACTGGATGAACATGATCCCTCTTCCCCCTATTGACAGTGGGTTTCTTGGATGGCCAAGATATCTACAGGGGGTTTTTGCAGGAATTCCAGCTTTTTAGCTCGGGACGTATGAGCCCTGGCTCCTGCAATGTTTAGCATCCATATTGTCACTGAAGTGCCTGTGGCGCCTCAGGAGCAGTTTAGAGGGCCGCCCAGCCCACAACCAACACCCTTTTTGCTAGCTCTGCTTCATGTTTCTGGGCCAGTATATTCTGTGGCATCGTCAAATCCCATACTCTGTGTCAATTTCTTGCAGATATTGCAGTTTTTAGGATTTGTGGCGGTTTCCCTGATCATACTCATGGTGGGCCGGTGCAGTGTGCTAATTTGTTTCTGTGGTTTTGGGGTGCGAATTTGGAGAATTGGGTCCCAAGTTTTCTCCCATAGTGGAGCGAAAAAGTTCTGCTAAGTTTTCTTTATTGATTCCATTTGGTAATTCAGTTACATTGTTGAGAGAATTTTATTTTGGATGTACTGCTCTGATTGGGTGGCTTGGATAATTTCCTCCATGTCCTCCTCAGCTTGGACAGTCTGTTCTGATTAGTTGGCTCGGCTGATTTGAACTATGTCCTCCTGAATTTTGCCAGGGTTGATGGTGGAGGCCACGAGTGATGCAGCCTTAGCTGCTTCCTGCTTGTGGGCCTTCTGCATCATTTTGCATGCTTTGGGTGTTACTGGGTCTTTGAGGAGTTAGTGCCCATCTTCTCCTCATTAAAAGGCGTAGTTGGAATTAGTGATTTACTGATTTCTACATCATCCTCATCCATGGTGTTATCACAGAAGTCTGGGGCCATGATGCCCTCCTTCATGGGGCATGCATATTCCTTGTGCCCCAATGAAGTGCAGTAGTTGCAGATAGGTGGTGCACGTTCCAGTGTGACGTGGAATGGCTTTGACACCTTCCCATCTGGGAGGTGAAACTCCACTATGTGAGGGATTCTTGTGAGATCTGCAGCCACCTCAGGGAGTGGGTGGATCACAGCGATTGCCTTTCCTGTGCACAGTTTCAGCATCATGTGAAACTGCTGTAATTCAAGTTGTTTAATTTCTCTGTAGCTGGTAAGTCCAGCTCAGAGCTCTTCCTTGATTTGCTTGTTGGGAAGGGTGGTAGGGATCGAGTCAAAGGAGATGAACAAAGTGTTTTCTTTGATCCATCTGGTGCGCATGGTGTGCACAATTCGTTTGCCCTCAGGAAGGGCAACTTCAATGCATACTTTTGCGGAAAAGTATGCATCTTCTTATGTCTCAAAGCCCAAATTGACCCATTTGCATGGGATCATATTGGTGGTAACATACACTATGTAGGGGAAGAGGGAGGGCTGTGCCTCGCTCACTTTATCCCAGAGTTGGAGACTTGACCCCTGGGTAGAGTCAGAGCCTATGCTCTACCTTTGATAGGGTTTGTTGTACTGAATTTTCATATATTGGTTATGTTTCAGGGTGAAATCCACAAATCTGGGCGGTGCCTCAGTTTGTGGTTTTTTGGTGGCCATATTTCCCGGTCGCCCCTCCATGGTGTTTATTGCCCTTCAGCGCACTGTTTTTTCAATTGCCTGTTACAGCTTTCGCCCAGTTTTATTGGGATTTGTTGAAGACGCCCATCTCTCCTGTGTAAATATCAAAAATTGCTGTTCAAATCAAATTGTAGTAATCAATGTTATCATTATGGGAAAGAAAAGTGAAAATTTAATCTTATAATTAGGAAGATTCTAGGCGTGATATTGGCACATCAGAGGTGCATATTTGCTTTATGTTCAGCCTAATTAGAGTTTCTTTATACAGCTGACAAAATATAAATAATTAGGAAATAAATGTAAATGGTAAATATTGATGTTCCATATATTAGGACGTCAGCAGGCCTCATGATAGCACTAGATACTCCCTACTTGGACTTTCCATGTCTAAGTGCTATCCGCCAATTATGAGAATTAACTTAAAATTTTATCACAAAAAAATTTTATTTTTTTTGCACTAGTGGTGCCCAACTTAAAAAGGGGAGCCGCCACACATCTTTATTTGCAAATGGGCGAAACAAAGGTTTTATTATAATCTAAAATCTTGATATGAAACATCAGCTAACAGCCTAGGAAGACATATCAGAAGGTGATGGAGCTTTGGGAAAACTTTTGTTTGGCGCCCGCTTTAGCTGGTTGACCATGGCGGGCAACATAGGGGTTGGGGCATCAGCGGCATGTGGCATAAGGAGGTATAAATGTGCTTTCTTTGTTTATGAGGCCTGCAGTGTTCATTTCTTAACGTATTGAGCAAGTTGAAGCTCAGCAAAAGTGATGATAGCATGCACACAAGTGGACTTGATGCACCACGCAAGTTTTTGGATAATTGGGGTCAAAAAGAGATTTTTTTGCTGCATTGATGCAAGCGCGGCTTGCACTAAAAGAAACTCCTTAATTTCATACTTTACATCTTCCTAAAACTCATGGGGAAAATGATGGAGAGTTATCCCCTCAATAAGGGGCTCCATCGCCCCACGAAGATGCTGGCTAAGTAGAGTGTTAGCAGGGGCAGCTGCAGTCTCAACAGCCATTTCATTAATGTTCTTATATTCCAGAAAATCGTTTTGAGGGCAAAAAGGGCGGGAGCATAGATTAGGATGTTCAACAAAGAAATCCTCAAAAGAAAAATTTGGATTCACAAGGTACAGCCATTCATCCTCATCAATCCATAAGGGGCTTTTGAATGGATTAGATTCAGCCAGCGCTAGGCCAGCCACTTGAATTGGGGCAGTGGAAAGAGCTGATTAAACGCAAGCTGTCAATCATGGCAGCTCAGCTGAAACTGGTTCAGCCCTTCTCTCAAGATTATGTAATCCAGTCAACTTATTATATAAAGTTTTAAAATTTTATTTTGTTTGGCATCGCTTTGGGAGCAGCACAAATATACCAAGGTTGGCGTTGGGAGGATCAAGCCCCATTCAAAAAATTGGGACGAAATGTCTGACAGCCAACGCCCAAGGGAAGAGCGGTATATTTGGCATAGGTGAAACTGTGGGGCACTTGCACTTTGAGTAATCAAGCTCAAAGCTTAAGGGGCAAATGGTGCATCCATTATTGATGTGTGCCAAGAATGGCTGATCAGGGGTATTCTGATCATAATGCGGGGGAGTAAAATCATAAGGTGAGAATTGCAATGAAATGAATGGATTATTGAATAAGCGTGAGGCCCTCCCAGACAATCCACCCAATTTGAAACCATGAACTACAACATGGGGTCTGCACTGTAAATGGCCAAACCTCCATGAGCTCGTGGTGGAGGCGTTTGGGGTAGAGATGAGAGTGCAACCTAGTGAACTGAACCACCAAAGTGGCCTCATATGGGAGCTGGATTCAAACAGTGTGTAGAAGGATTTTTATTTTTTTTGTAACTTGGATGCTGCCACAACATCAGCTTCAGAGTGGAAGTTGAGAACAAAGTACCCCTTAAAGTGGTGGAAGTCATTATAGGTGGGGGTTTAAAAACTGCCATGAACATCTTGATGATGGCCGCGCTCAAATATTGGAAGAGATCCCGTATTTGACCCAGAGGCCAAAATGCAAATTGCTCTGTGGGAGCACCAAAGGGCTCTGAAGTACCACCTGGGATTTTGCAAGGTGGTGGGCCAAGTCCTGAGGGGGACATAACGCCCAGTAGCGTTGGGATGGCTAGCAGAGCCATCCTGGACATGATTTATGGCATCTGAAAGATGTCAGATGGAGGTGCACTATCACCCCAAGCTTGGGCAGCAGGCGTCAATTGCATCAACCTTAAAAAGTTTTGACTTTATCAAGAGGTCATTTCTTGTAAATTTGAAAAAAATCAAAATTTTCTTTGATTTAACTATCAAAATGAAAGAAAGATTGTAGTACATTTATGTTAATGTTGCATTTTAGTAGGTACAATTAGATTAATGACATAATAACCGCTTGTTGCACCTAAGTGGCCCATAAGTGAACTTGTTCTTATGTCATAGCTGACTATAGCAACAATATTAGGAAGTTTGTGATTTACTTAAGGCGGTTTGAAGGTGAACTATATCGAATTAGCTACTAAATTGGGAAGGTCAAAGGGATCCATCAATGGGAGTAATCTACCAGCATTGATAGTTTTCTCTAAGGTTCAATATATAAGGCAACCTTAAAATTATAACGATATGAATGAGCCAATCCCTTAGTATATTTCTTCTTAAAAAAGTCCAATTCACTGGAAGGAATCTCAATGACAGGCTTTTGACTCCCTGAGAATTGTTTTAATGGCCGCTCCTATTATAATATACCCTGATTTGACAAACTGTTCTTCCTGTACACAGATGACAGTGATGTTGCAGTTAGAAATATATTGTTGCAACTCATCTCCAATCAAGTTAAAAATCCTATTTCTTATTTCACTAAAACACTTAACAATCCAGTAAAAATCTATATTGTTTTAGAACAGGATTGCCTGGCTGTGATGTTGGCCACTAAGCCTTTTCGCTCTACCTCTGTGGGAAACACTTCATTATTATACCTGACCATGCGTTATTGAGGCGGTTTCAACAAATGAAGGATCCTGATTGGCAACTTGCGTAATAGTCCCTAAAGTTACAGAGTTAAAATCTCTTTTGTGAATCAAGTGGGGGCTATCCATCAGAATATTGAAAGGTTATCACGCTTACTAATATTAACTCTATATGATTCCAATGAATTACAAGTTTATGGGCTGATATGATGACCCAAAATTAGGGATCAATAGACCACAGAAAGTCAAAAACAATTAAGAAAAAAGGGCGACCAAACACTAATAAGGATGGACAATTCTATATGCGTAGGGATGGTCTGGTTAATCTATGCCACTCCTCAGCTAGAATTTCAACCATTAAGGGGGCAAAATCGCTGTGGGGTATGGTGTCAGGGAAACGGCATAAAAAGCTTAGACTGGACTGCCAGTTGGGATGCAGAAGCACCCAAAAACGCAAGCCAAGTTGCCAGAGGCATTGCTGCTCAAATGACGTTGTATGGCGCAGGAATATGGGAAATAAATGCTCGTTGATGTGCAGCAAGCGTGAAGAGAAACCTGGCATTGAACCAGGCAGTTACAACTCCAGACCTCACGGGTCTTGTTGCAGGGAGTTGCACTAGCGGACTAGATGCTTCAGGATATTCCATGGAAGGGGTTGAAAAATGAGCAAGGTGAGGGGACAGATCCTCGCATGAAGGTGAGATAAATGAGCCTGCATGATTCCAATATCCTGATGGCAGATGGCTTCAACGACATTAATAAGATCCTAGAAGTTTCTTACTCAATAAAATCTAGTTAACTACGGAGGGAGCTATTGTGGCTATCTTCAGTAATTTTCAAGCAAATGTAGGGGCTGATGGGCCACAATGTTAGTGCCATTGGGAGCTTGGCAAGATAAATTTGAAGTAAGTTTAAAATTAGAAATTAAAGGGAATGTTTATTGTAAAATGAATTTTAAGAAATCTATTTAATAATTTCCTCAGTGCAATGCAACTGATTAATATTTTTTGATTTGTGACAGCTTGTAAAAGAATGGGATTAAGGCCCTCAAATTTTGACCTAACCCAGCGAATTTTTGAGGGAGGTGTAAACAATAATTTTAATCTGAACTGACATAGAATGAATTGGCGACAGGCCAAGTCACTATTGGACACCATGAATGCCTGACTTGAGGCTTTTTTGCATTTTCAAAAGTTAGCACATTGGCACTAGCCTGATGGGCAACGGGAATCTCCTAGGGACACCCCACATAGGGGCGGTCCCAACAGGCCAGAAACAAGTTCAGGATGGCCAACCCGCCTATGCATAGTAGCTTGGGTGTTTGTTCAGCAAGGTGGGTACCAATGATTGACAATACAGAGTTTTGAAATGGTTTCAAGCTATCAGCAACAATCTCCAATGGAGGTACATGCCTGTCAGGCTTTGTCGCTGATTTTTTAAGGGAGTTTGAAGTTGGCAACCTCACTGCTTAATAGCTCGAGTCATCAGCAATTTTGACCAAGAATTCATTGCTTGTCTAATTTGGACTATGAGTTACACACCTGTTGGGCTTTGTCTCAGTAGATTTTGGAACAAGTTTTGAACTGATGACAATTTTTTGTGACCCAATGCCATTGCCAAGTGTTGCTGAGGATTCGCCACTTAAAATAAATCTACCGAATGTGAAACTCTGTTGAGCCTCATTACTGAGGCTTTAAGACAGTTTGACTTCGATTTCAAGGGCTCAACACCATCTACTTCATAAAGTCCTTCCTGCTCATGGGTTGATGGCAACCAATGATTTCTGCGCAAATTTCCTCCATTCACCATACTAATTTGGCTGAGGCAAGTGCAGGGACAGGGAGGATTCTTCAGAGGGAGAGATGGTACGCAGCACTTGTCTACCACATGGGCGAGGGCACACTGTGTGACAAGAGGTACAGCAGCCCTCTTTGGACCCTTTGTTATTAGTAAATTGGAAAGCTTCCCATTCCAAGCAGAGGAGTCGCTCCCCTAGACTTACATATGGCGCCCTACAAAAACCTACTAGTGGCTTTAAGATCAATGCTACTTGGAAGGCACAATTATCTCAATTCATGATGTTATTAGTTTCTGCCTCATGTGCGCTAAACAAGGTTCTACCAACCCAATTTACCAACTAAAGTTGTGTGTAAACTCATCTTTTGCTAAAATCAGTAATGATGTAATTAGGCTTCTGATAACCCTCATGTATGGCGTCATTACGTTTTCCTTGCCAATGATTATCTCAAAAATGAAATTGAGGCCACATTATTAGTCTCACCCAATTCTAAGACCACTTCCTCATTCTTAATAAACAAGTATTCACCTGGCACAGCATCCTGATGGTCTTCCTGTTTGATAATAAATGAATATCATATCCCAGATTGTAACAAACTCAATTCCCTGATGAGAACTTATTAAGCCTTTATAAACCCCCATCATACTTCCACTAATGTGGCCATAGAGCAAGCTATTGGTCCATGAATCTCTATTCTCTGAAAAATGACATAAACTGATCTGATCCAATGGAACGAGTATCTCTGGAGCTCTGATGGCTTACTGGGTAAGTTACCACCAAATTATTAATATGCCTCAATTCAAGGCTCTATATGGCCAGGACCCCATGTTACCCTCTAGTTCCACTTAGCTTGGAGACCTCTACTCCTGACACCGCCGATCTATCCATGAAGTGACTGGCGGAGAAGATTTTAGGCTGCAGGCTATAGTGTCAAAATCCCTAGTAACAATTACTAGAAGAAAAACTAAACAAACTAATGTAAATAAAACCCTCAACCAGAGTATCAATTAGGTGACTTAGTACTATTATAATACCACTGATCTGGAGGTAGGGTCCATAGGATTGATGTACTGTGATCTTTACCCTATAAAGTGTTATATTGACGTGGCCCAAAATATGTCATCATTTCAGTCAATATGATAAATGTAATTAAATAAGTTAATGGAAGGATTCTCCAGAGTTATGTACCCCCTCTTTAAGATCTGAGGGGATTTCATCCGACAGAATTGCCTGCACTGGTTGCCCTAACGGGCACACAAAAAACTCAAAGATCTTGAGGGGGTATTGTCATGAAAGACTCAGTTTGAGTCAGTCTAGACATAATTCAACTTTGTTTAAGTTTTCCATTAAACAATTAATACTACTGCTACATGAAGCCCTCAATTGGTACAATGTTTCTAAAGATACAAAAGATTAAATCAAATCTGAAACTTTCCTAAGAGCTCAAAGTCCTGTTGGATTATCGTTGACTTGATTACTTGTTCTTAATTCACAGTTTTAATATGATCCATACTCCATTATATGATTTTACCCTAAATCATATTCACTGTAGCTGATCCAGTGACTTTCCATTTAATCTCTTTTTGACAAATCAACTTTCACCTAAAATTGCACTTTGCAATAATCAATTATCCTCATCACCTGAGCCCTGATCAATATGGGATGAAGTCTTTTGACTTTATAATTGTTTTCTTATTCTAAATCTAGGATTTCTTCTATTGTTAAACTTTTAGTTTATTATAGTAGATCTAGAGTAGTTTTACCTATACTAAAGTCTAATGAGCATACTGTATAGTCGCTCTATACAGTAAAGCTAAGAGTGTACCGGCCAATTAGAACCTGTGAACATACCGCATATAGGAACCTTATTCTACAAAAATTGGTGCTCACTACAGAGGTTTAGTAGCAAAAATAAGAAGTTTTAAACCTTTCAATGGACAAAACTCACGAATGGGGAAATGGAAAGAATAACAAATTTGTCATTTTCTGTCAACCTCTTACTTTAACTAAATGGCGCTGAAGGAAGTTGGATTTCATTAATCTCCTCTGTTGGAGAGCTTTGGGACTTATACATTCACCATGGAAAAGCTGAGACAGAATGGACATTTGTTGCTTTTAAATTTTGCTCTTTAGCAGTCAGCACTCTCATCTAGTATCCGCCATATTCTATCATAAGCAAAATAAGGACCAACTCATTTAGCAACATTAAATTTTTAGTCTATGAACCTTCATCAAGTACTTCAACAATTTAATAGTCTAGCCCAGATGGGGCAATATCTTGCTGTGTATCTCTACCCCTTTTACAAATTCTCAATAGACCATTTTTTGGCCACCACGCCCTGATTATGGAAGTTTTACAGAAACTAGAAAAATATTGAAGAGTTGTGGGACCTTAATAGGCAGTTTGAAGCAAGTTTCCATGGTGTTTGTCGGGCTGTTAATGACAACTACAGCTTTATGTGCAAATATAGCAGCAAAGTACAAATATATTGATCAATAGTATAGAACCTTCTGTCCATAGTATATCAAGGCATTTAAAACCGTTTATTTTGGCAATGAATGGATTCAAGGAAAAACCAACTCAGAGATAAAGTTGAACATAATTATGTCACTCTGTGGATGTTATTCATCAGGCTGAGGCAGTCGAGGAACTCAACAAATACACCTAACATATTATGGAGGTGGCTGAACAACATCTGGACAGTAACATCAAAACTACTAAAAAGCATCGTGTCTAATTTACAACTGATCAGTAATCAACAAGCACCCATGCGGCAGGATATTACTTATTGGAGAATATTACTAAAGGCGCTCCCACAAGATTGCAGAGATCTCCTTCAATCAAATAATGAGTAATACCATCAAGTCTTCAAACTTCATAACATGGAGGATTTTCACAATATTGAATTGGATAAATTGCTCGCTAGTGTTCAAGACAAACAGAGATCTCACAGATTTATGAAAATTTAAGCAGCAGTGAATTTTAAACATGATAATCAAGTCTCTTTTGGAACAAATAATTGAAGGCAAGTTGCAGGATGGTATATGTTGGTGTACTCATTAATCTGTGCCTCCTTTTTTTAGCACTAGATGGTCCCAACTTAATCTGTGCCTCCTGCTTAACCAGATCTATTTTGAGAATAGCCATTAAAAGAGGAGGCTAATAAAGAAACACTGCATTGGCTTACTTTGCACAATACCAAAATCCATTATATGATTTCCCTTTCTGTGGAGATGGCAGCTGATAAACAGAGTCAACCCTATGCTAATAATCCAGGGCCTCGGGTTAGTTCTGCACCAGTGACATCTGGATCAGGAAGTTTATATCAGGATTTTAACAATTTAATCCATTTATTCTTCCTAAAAAGACAAGCATGGAACGTTGGTAATCATTCTTTAAAGTGTTTAAAAGACCATGCATGGACCCAATGAACTTTAAAAAAGCCACTACCATAAATAATAGTTTAGATTACCAGAGTTGGGATCTGATAATGTTCTACCTAATTGAGGAACATAAAACCCTTTCTGATCTGGAAAGTGCGGTTCTACAAAAAGTTCAGATTTCCTGAAAGCATGGCCACTTAAATTCTAAAATCATCACCAGTTAGTTTAGGAAAATGAAACCATTACCATGTTTTCTGAATAATTTTACCATGAGTCAGGTTTGCTGGGTGCTAAAGCCATGGTTGACTTTGACATTAAGATTGTACTATAAAAAAGCCACCTAAAATTATCCTGAGTTGCACCATTCCTTGCTTCCAGCGCTTGTGAAGGATTTAATATTGCATTCATGATTAAATACATGAAGAGGCGCAAAGTTATATTTTGACTATCCACCCTGGAAGTCCAAACCATCCAGCCTTGTAAGCTGATGAAAGTAATATAGAGACCATGGAGTGCTTTCCTCTTCTTAAGAAAAAAATTAGAAATTATTGCAACATAGCCAGGATAACTTGTTAAATCTGTGCAACTAAGGGGCATTATGTGGCATCCTGCCCTAAGTGACTCCTGGGTCAACCTTATGACCTTTCATGAGGATGAAAGCCAAGAAAAAGAGCCTCAGCAGTAGAAGGGGGACTCTCTACTGCCAGCCAACACCCATTCTTGTCCCTAGAGTCATGTTGAATATTTAAGCAATCCTCATATTAGAAAATACTGTAAAAAGATCCCTATGGGTTTGGCCATCACCAGAAGTCAGCAAGTAGCTATGAAACGAGAGGAACAAAAGGCTGTATTTAACCTAGGCCACCCAAGTTGACAAGCACAATCAATTTAGAATATCGAGTCTCAATCCTTACCTCATCTAAAAAGAGTTAAAGTTGCATTACTAATTAATACCTTGTTTACCCACTTCCCCCAATGTAGGAGAACAGATTAAGACTGTAACAAATCAAGTTAAGTCTCCTTCCATTTTTGAAATATATATGGATAACATTATTTTTTAATTAGCCTTATATATCAATATTCATTTAAACAAAGTTCAGGTTCAAGTCATTGTTGACAGTGGTGCCCCTGTGAATTTAATATCTAATTAGTTCACAAAATGATTGTGAATAACTCCCAATGTGGCAAACCATCAACAATATTGAATGAATGGCCTATGATTATTATAAGTGAGGGGCGTATAGCGCATTACTAAGGAAATTTAGCTCTTTTAATGTCAGTTCCACTGCTATAGTGCTTCCCAATGATAACTAATAATTTCTTGCTGGTATTAACTTTTTAAGGTTTGTGGTGCTGTTTAAACTATAGAGTAGAACAATTTTTACTATCCTAGGTCAAACTTTACCCATTCAGAACTTTAAAGATGATAAGATTTCTCTAATGAATAGGAATAAATTAATCATTGTGGTTTATTACAATGGTTCAGTCACTATCTGTTACCAACAAATAGCCCACAGAAGTACCCCTCACCCTTCCATCTTTCCTTAGAATAAAGCGTCCCCTTTAAAGCCTAAGGGGACTGTGCAGAATAACTTGAAAACATCATGTGGTGTCAACTAGAATTAATTTGATGTTAAATTTAAAAATGATAAAAGGAATTTACTCTTATGGTAACATCAGGGTTGGACCTTTTGCTACTCCTAAGAAAATTTATAAGGTCATCAGGAAATCTTTTTATTACTTGCTTACCTAACTTTCTTTATAATCTTTGTAAAAAGAGTTCAGAAGATCGAATTTATATATCTAACTCCACTGGAAGACATTCAGAAACTACATAAGTAAAAATCTGGCAGAGATTGGCTTATTAAAACGCCCTTACTAAATTGTGCAGTTGGTTTCATGTGAACAAATAATGAAATAACTGAGGATCAGAAAGATCAAGGTAAAGTGTTAGATTTGATAGTTTGCCACAAAGAGTAAACCCTTTTAGAAAACCAAAATGCTTATAATTAATCCCATTAATAATTTTTTCCTTCTGATTCATCTACAAAATTTAATATTAACTCAACTTTAAGCCGCCTTAAGTGCTTACAAGTAACCCAATTATCATAGCTATTTTAGTTAAGTAATAAATATAGTATTCTCACTTATGAGACCCACTTAAGTGCAACAAATGCGGTTTAAGGCATTAATCTAATTACACTTAATTAATTGATGAATTTAGATATCCCACAGTAGTGAGTTCTTAATGCCAATCTCTGTAATTGGCATGATAGCTATTAAACATGGACATCCTGAATAATAGTGCCTAGTGCTTTTGAGAGGCCTGCCAATGTCCCAATTTGGGGTATGTCAATATTCACTATCAATTTCTATTTTTTCCAATTATCTGTATAACATCAGCTTTATGAAGAAACTATAATAAGGCAGATCCTAAAGAAAATATGTAATCTTGGGCGCCAATATTACGCCTAAAATTTCACCAAACATAAGCATAAAATTGCCTTCAAATTGGGCTGGATGAGAGTTATTAAATTATTTCTGGGCCAAATTAGCTTGGGAAATGTTGTTGATAACTATTACCATATTTTGTAGAGGAATGGCGTGGTATGATGAACTCATTTATAGATGAGTATGGATAGGGGATTACTGAGAGGTATACATAATATTAGCACTCAGACAATTAATAAAAACCACTTATCCTTTATTAATTTCCTATATATTATACATTTTTAAGACACTATTGAAATGTTAAGTTCCTATTAATAGTACAACAAGCGGATCTTTTCTCTCTTGTTGCAAACACTTTTGCAACAAATTCAAATCAAGTTTGTGTAAGTTTTATAATCTCATTAAGAGAGATTAGTTTACACCCAATGTAAAGGAGCAGTTGGCAAGTAAAGTTAAGGGAACAGGTGTAGGCCCCACATCAGCCAAGTTTCATAAACGCCCCAGCAGTCTGGCAGAATAGATAGAACAATATTAAAAAACTGACAGTTACCATTTCCCCAAAATTTTGGCCTGGCAAGCTCACTGCAACCAGTTCATCAATACGCCGCACTCCCAACCACTATCTTTGGGTGAACACGGGGTGCGTGTTTTCCTGGATATTCAACAAATGGCGCTTTGGGTGAAGTTTTGTGGAGATGTACACACACATTTCCCAAATGCGGTATACATCACACCACACTCCATGCCTCATGGTTGGCTGGATCTTGGTTTTGAGAACAAAATGTGGTGGATGAAGCCGCACAAATGTGAGTAGTAGTGGACCTCATGGAAAGTCAATGGGTAGTCAAAACAAAATGCACCCGCTGGACTAAATAAAATCAAAAGTTCGTAACTTTTGACTTCCTACCTACTACAGTCAAGTGCACTGTGCTGGATCACCACCTGAAGACTAGGCTCACCAAATATGGGGAAATCCAATCCTTCAAGATGCAGCACTTTATGCTCATTTCAGCCTGTGCACGGGCAAAGTGATTGCTGTTCTCACTCCATCCGCAGGAATAGTTGAGGATTTGACCCAAATCCCCATACCACTTTTGCTGAAATCAATGGGCAAGACTCCCGTCCATTTGGGGTCACCGTGGATAGCGCGCCTCCTATCTGCAATTTCTGTCATTCTTTTGGCCACAAGGCCCATACCTGCCCTGCTAAGGAGCGAATTACCCAAACTGAAAAAATCCCAGAAGCAATGTGTGATGCAAATGCCCACTATGAACTGGCAGTAGACACTGACGCAGCCTTCCCGTGGGGAGCGCCAGGGTGCTACATTCAAGTAAAACCTGTGTCCCCTCAGGAGCATAAGAAGGCCAAGTAGGCCCGCAAGGTGGCATCCAAGGAGGCAGCCAAGACTGCGTCCACAATCCTGCCAGCCCAGCTCCAGGAGGACATTGAGACATTCACAGCAGAAGCAGCTTGCAAATACCACCACCAATCAGATCAGGCTACCCAAGTTGAAGACCTGATGAATGAGTCAGTTTCACCCAACCAATGCTACCAAGTATCTATTGGAACCGAGTCACTCACCAATACTTCTGCCAAAATTACACCTTCATGCAATGGTGCACTGCAAGTGCACACAACGCCAAAAATTCATCCCACAAAGGGAAAAGCAGAAGGCAAAAGCTAAGGCGAACCCCACAGCTAAAGCTTCCCATACTGAACCATATTCCATAGAATAATTTACCTGCGCTGTCAAACAATGACGTGCTGAGAATGAGAAGGCTGAAGGGCATGGGTGCCCTTCCCCTCGCACCTAAGGTGCGATGGGGGGAGCCTTTACTTTAGGGACGTTGAACATCACTGGACTCAAGGCCTCGCCGTCCTGGGCTATGAAACTGAGTTTTTTAAAAAAAATTTACCCGTGGACATCCTGGCCATCTAGGAAACCCACTGTCCGCGCGGTGCAGAGGAAGCATGGGCAACCATGCTCGTCCCTTTCCTTTCCTTTTGGTCTACGCACTGTGGGGGACTTGTTCAAGTAAACTGTAGTTTTAATTGCATTTTGCCTACATTGTACCTTGACAGCCACGTCCTTGTAGTCACCTTTTCGTGGGACAACAAAGTTCATGCTGTCATTAACACTTACGCCCCAACATGTGCATGAGATTTTCAAGAATTCTTTTTGGCCATCAATTCCCTTCTGCTACCCCCGACCCATTTGTTGTTGGCAATATGAACAGCTGGACAAACCCATCCACAGACCACTGGCCCTTGACGCCTACACCCCCACAAGGGCTTGTTGAACTTCACGTTCTAAAAGCCACCCTAGGATTGTTTGATACTCTGCCACGGCATGCACCACTACTCACTAACATGTCTTGCCCCCATCTGCAAAACGGCCAGCTAAGGTACATGACCCGCATTGACCTTATTCTCACGCCGTTAAAATTTCAATCCCAAATTATCCATTTTACCATGACAAAAAATAGATTTATCTGACCACAGAATGGTATTGGTTTCCTTCTAATTGTCCAATCCAGCGGCCCAGGCGCCAAAGTAGTTCAATTTCCACCCCACTGAGATTGCATCGACAAGGTCTTCCTCTTAGGTGAAAACTGTGACCTTGTCTCTGGAGCTTACCACACCGTTATGTGCAGATGCAATCTCCACCTGGTCAACCTTCAAAGCAAACACAATCTGCCATGCTTGCCACCTCTCCTCACGTTGCTCGTGGGCTGCCTCAGCAGTCATTTTGCGCATGATGGTAGAAGTGGACCACATGGATTCTAACGTCCCTGCTTCAGGCTACAGCCCATCTTGAAGTCGCAAGTAGGCATAAGTGTCCGCTTGCCTCAACACACTGGTAAGACAACACAAGCATTGGGTTTGTGTTCAGTATAAAGCAAAGCATATTACAGCAGGTGATATGAGTTCCACTTACTTTTTAAAAATTCTTTGCACCGCGCCAGAGCTTGGCCTGCACACAGGTGCAAAGGCCAGACCACTCCATTGCAGATATACTGGCCAAAGTGGCGATCGAAATACACAACTATTACTCCAAATTATATTGTTCCAATCCAGTTCCACCGGCCAAAGTGGACAATTTTCTTGAAATTGCACATATCCGCACCATTTCCCACTTTCTGGAGTTGATGAGTTTGATTACTAGGGATGATCTCTGGTCTGCCATTTGCAGCGTACCATATAGAAAATGCTCAGACCCAGATGGCATCCCTTATGAGTTCTATAAGAAGTATTTTAAAGATTTTTCCTCCTTGCTGCTGGCCTCTATGAACCAATGCCTTATAGAAACGTGCCTCATTCCTGGAGGGCAAGAGGCCTTCACAATAACGTTGTACAAGAAAGGGGATAAGCTGGACTTGGTCAACTGGAGCCCCATATTACTTACTAACACAGACACAAAGATTTTTATTAAAATCATGACAAACCGCTTAGGTAGTTACAACTGCTCTCATTTTCCCCTGAACAATTTGGTTTCATTCCAAAAAGGTCAGTTTGGGACAACATTCACACCGTAGCCAACTTCTGTCAATCCACGGCTTCTGGAGCACTTGTTTTTAGACCAACAGAAGGCCTATGATAGAGTTAACTGGGATTACCTCAGAGCCTTCCTCCACAAGTTCCACCTCCCCTTTCATTTCATTAATTGGGTGATGTTACTCACGGAGTCTGCCACAATGGCTGTTCTTGGCCCTGGCTTCCTCACGGATGTAGTCCGCCCTCAAAGGGGCCTACGCCAAGGGGACCCTCTTAGCCAACTCTTGTATAACTTCAGACTCGACCCACTTCTTTGAAATGTGAATGTCCGCCTTACTGGTGTCCATGTGCAAGGCCAAGCACCAGTCAAGAAGTTGGCGTTTGCTTATGACTGTGTGGTTGGGGTTTCTAACAATCATGATGCATGAGCGCTTAAAGCTACTATCCAGGTTTACTCCAGGGTAAGTAATGCTGCACTTAACGCATCCAAACCTGAAATTGTTCTCCTTGGTTGGTATCAAGCTTACTGGGCCCCAGCGCCCCGTTTTCTTCCTGCTTCATCAACTTGCTCATGATATCGCTTGCCCTGCCCACCCCACACCGTCCCGCTTGTGTCCCCTTTGTGCCAATCCCCACCATTGGCCCTGTCTGCCATTTGAGGATGTGGCTAGAGGCGGGTGGGTACGCCTCAATGGTGATGGTAAACCATATCCTAGATAACGTTACGAAATGTATAGCTTCCCTCAACCCCGCCAGACCTCCCCTACAGGCAGGGTAGTGCTAGCTAACTCTATGTCACTTTCTAAAGTTTGGTTTGGGGCACATGTTATCGCTTTTCCCTGGTTTCTTCTTGTCATTATACGCCCTTCTGCAAGGGTGGCTTTGGTTAGGCCGCCCACTGCCGGTGCGCATGGATATCATCTTTGGCCCTCACCATAGTGGTGGTATGGGCCTGCTCCACTTTGAGGCCCATACTTCCAAATCCTTGGCACATGGATCGCTGCCATCACCAACCCCACGATCTCAGCCCAGCACTGGTCCCGCGCAATTTGTTCCAACTTCTCCCGTGCCCTGGGCCTCAGCAATCCTACCCACCCTCACTCTCTGCTAAAATATCTCATCTCACATCCTTCTACCACAGACCCACATGGGACGTCACCCCACTTCAAAAGGATCCTCCTCTCCATGTGAAGCTCTGAGTGGAGAATTCGCATCTGTGGGCACACCAATCAGAGGGGGCGCCCTACACCTCAGTTCACCCAGGAAGTACAAGGGCTTACTTTTTGAATGGAGTGATACCAATGAGGTCCCCTACTATAGCCAGGGTGGACTACGTGACATAGTGGACATCCCCTACTCCCTAGATACCCAGAAAGCCATATGGAAGTATGCCCACCACCCTCTTCTGCAACCGCATATTTGTTCCCATGTGTGACGCTGCTTGAGATGGGTATACCATACTGATGAGCGCTCTAACGCTTTGCACTCATCTTGGGTCGTGTGTGGCCAGTATGGAACTTTGGTTCACCGCCTGGAAGAGTTCCCTCCCTCAAAAGTGATATGGTGTGAGGTACAGCGTCTATTTCGCCAGGATCAGGTCCAGCCCTTCAGCCTGTCTCAGGACATACTTGCTTTGTCCATGGTTTTCCCTCTACCACCTTCCCTCCATGCCTTAGTAGTTGCAATTACTATGTGGACTATCCATACGATTGTCTTGGGTGCTATATCAGGCTCCACTCCCACCCTCCAGGAAGCTCTACACCGGTTCCAGTTGCACCTTGTGGACCAATTTCAAGCGTGGATGTTTGGGTATCTCCCACCCCATCGCCACCAGATGGTCTCATCCTGGTTCCCAGTTTGGTTTATCATTTCAGACCCCTTCCTACATACGTGTTCAATAGTAGCGCAAGCCCCTACACACGTAACCCCCCTTCCTTCTCTGACGTTCCCACTGGCAACAGGAGATAGCGTTTGCTTCTGTGGGGTGCCCTCCTCTCGCTGAGTTCATTTCATTGTTTAGTGTCTTATCAGAATTGTCCATCCCCAGGTTGGCCTTCCCCAAATAAAATTAAAAACTAAAAGTACAATAAGCATAAGAGAATCTTCTATCTTTACCAAAATAAGGAGTAGTTCCCAATTCTATAGGGACAATATGCCCAGAGAAGACCAGATGAGTCAGATATTAAAGTAATCCTTGTGATTTGAAAAGTTAGAGAAACCATAATAGCTTGGTGAGACTTGAGATATGATGACTTATTTTTCTGGCTACAAAAGGAGGATTACAATTAATAAGTGAGTTCATCAAAGTTCACCAAGTAGTGTTCACTTAGGAAAGTAACCAGAGAGAAACTCAAAACAGGAATAACTAAGACTAGATACTAACCAAATTTTGCCAGAAATAAACTGTCAAAATAAATATTTTTACTCATTACAAAGGGCAAAAATATAGAAGCAGATGTCAGACATTCTTCTTTTCAATCTAAGAAAAAGAATGTTGGAGGTATTAGTGTTCCTGATTCTGCAACTATGATTGGCCCATCACCTGCCCAATTTTTAGATAATATTGTGGATATCAACAATATAAATACCCACAGCAAAAAGACCTTAGTAGATTCTCAGTGGAATCCTAACAACCAGAAAAATACGATTTATCATAAAAATTGGCTTAAAAAGTTAATAATTAATAATAGGAATACTCTGACTCCTTAGTCAAATTTGAGAAGTATAATATCGCATGGATCTGAACCTCCACAAGGCAAGAAGATTTTACCCATCGATGATTGGGTGTGAGTTAACCAATCATTACCATCCAAGTCAAACCACCGCTGAGGTGCAAAGATTTTACTCAGGGATGATAGGGTAAAAATTAGCTAATCATTACTATCTGAGTCCAACCACCACCGAATTACCCAATCATTACCATCCTAGTCTGACCACTGCCAAGGTGCAAAGATTTTACTCGATGATGGTAGGGTAAAAATTAACCAATCATTACCACATGAGTTTGACCACCGCCAAGGTGCAAAGATTTTATTTGCTGGTAATTGGATACAATTCATCAAATCGTTACTGTATGGGTCAGTAATGCTTCTGAAAAATTTTTATCTTCGATCTGATAGGCCAAAAGCCTATATTCCCTAATTTAGCTAACTGAACTTTGCATTCTTTTGCCTCAAATACCCCTGGTCTCAAAATCTGAACTAGTTTAAATAGTAAAAACTAGTATCGAGAAAAGGACCTTTCCTTATTTTGCCCTTCTCTGAATAATAAAAAACATAAAAAACTTTAAAAAGTGTTATTTCATACTTTTATTAAAAATTAAATATCTCACTTTAATATATTATTTGTGGCATCCATTGGCGGATCTCAAAAATTGGTGCTCACTACAGGGTTGAGCCCCTGAATACTTTGATAAGTATTATAAAGTATGGAGAGTGTCACCCGTTGGTTGCAGAATGAGGAAGGGACTGAAGAAGACAATCAAATGGACAGCCCTACTGCTTTAATGTTTTAAGAAGAACAAATTGAGCCCATATTAATACCTGAGTCTCATTGCATCACCTGGCCAGCCACTGAAGCTGTAAGAGACCTTACTCATGGTATCCTTAACCCTGGCGATATTGCATCTTGCAAACGAGCATCGTTGGTAGAGGAATGCCACTTGTTTCTCTATGAGACTAGTGTCCTCCCAGAGACTTATGGTCAACTTACAAATCTGACCACCTATGTACGTAAGTTTTCTCAAACTGCCTTGGTCCATGTGATGCATCTCTTAGCTGGCCATCATGAAGAGCTTCATTGACACCCAGATACCCATGCTACTCTGAATTCAGCCTATGATAAGTTGTATCAACTGACCTCTGAACATCTTGGAGCAGTTTTATATGATGTGGAAGCTAATCGTAACTTCATCATACAGTTGTATGACTGACTTACTACTATGGACACTGGGATTGCAAAGTATGTCAAGGAGGCCATAAAGATCTTTAGGGATGAACTGAAAGCATCCTCCACTAGCACCTGCTCTTTGTTGGAGGAGTTTGCTAAAGAACTTGAAAAGCAAAATGAGCAAACGCATCATGACCTTTCAGCCCACGACTTCATCCTTCAAGAGAAATATGAACAGCGTGTGGCTGTGGTGGAGCGGCAGTTAATTCAGGCCTTTTCGTGTGTTGATGAGTGTGTGAACGTCATCTGTTGCTTGAACCATCTAGTGCCACCACCACCCTCGCGGCCAAGGTTGTTCAACTAGAAAAGGAGCTAGCTTTTAAATCCTCGTTGGAAAATACCAAATATTTGGCACGTCGCCTGACTGAATGCAAAATCAAAGCAAAAGAAATAAAAACTTCGCTGGAAAGCCCTGTGCTGTTGAAGGAAGTATACAACTGACTAACGCAGGTCGAGTGAAAGTATGAACAGATTAAGGAGGGGGTTTAAGGCCCCAGCTCCCACTCTCATGACGATGAAGGATGTAAACAAATGAAAGAAGAGCTGAAGAACCGCGTGAAAGCCTTGGAAACTGCTCAATCAAGCCTAAGATCAATGGTGTTGCAACTTTGTTTTCAAGTCTCTAAAAATGGAAAACTTAGTGGAAGACTTTAAAACTCATAAGTCAGGGATCGAAGCTCAATTAAGACTATGCGAATCTGGGCGTCTAGAAGCCCTCTCTAAAATGGAAACCTGGCTTGAAGCCAGCAAAATCCGTTCAATCGCCTTTCATGGACCTTTGATCAGTTGAGCTACCACTCTGAAACCCCACTAACAGAAGCTCCAGCTATTAATACCCTTACCGGGAATGGTCATAATTCATTCAAACCAACGTTTAAAGACAAGTTATCCCCGGCAAGGGTAGCATTGCTTTGTTTTTATACATTTATGAAGCAGCTATGGAAGGGGCGACTGATTGTCAGAAGGCCAAACATATACTTTCCTGTCTGGGCCGCATGGCACAGGAGGTGATGGTCCCACATATGGATGCTCTTAGCACCTGGTCCGAAGTAAAAGAGGCTCTCATAAACACGTTTGGCTCAAAACATTCTTTAAGCATGAAAAAGCAAGCCTTTATGCGTATGAGTATCCGAAAAGGGATTCCTGTGGCCGCCTTTGCAGAACGATTCTATCTGGAAGCACAGACACTGTTAACTTCAAAGATGTTGACCTTAGATGACGCTGTAGCTGCTGTTTTGACTGGAGTGGCATCTCACCCTCCTTTGGCGATGTACATCACCTCAGTTAAACGCTATTTCCATACCGTTCAAGACATCAAGGAAGCGTTAATAGATGTCATTGATTTTCATAAGTATGAAGTTCCATGTGGAGCAGTATCTCCTCCTCGCGTTTTAACCATTGAGGATTCAAAGCCTAAGCCTCGGGCCATAGCTATTGAAGAAAAGAAGGAGCCCCTTCAGATAAGTGGCCCTGAAGAGCAAAACCCCAAAGCAAAATGTTCTGAACGCCCTCGGTGTAAATACTGCAACAAATTTGGACACATGGAGGCTATGTGCTGGAAAAGAAAGCTGACGCCAAGGAACAGGAGCAGGGAAAAGAAATGTCAGCATAGGGAGAGGCACACCTATTGCTGACAAATCTCATGTGCCTGACTCATTTAAACAACTTATGCCATTACCTTATGTTACTAATACCCCTGGGGACGATTCTGAGGGGGGAACAGATGAGGTTGGCTATTTTGTTGTAGGAGTACCTGCTGAAGTGGAAAACCCAATCGCTTAGATGCTGGAGGAGTGGATGAAGCCACCATACCTGAAGAGACATATCTCAACCAAATTCTAGGGGAGCCAATCTACATTGATACTGCCAGTGACGCAGATGAGGTGTTGTCTCACCTTATTCGCCCTATCCAGCATAGCCACACCATGAAGTCCATCAAGGAAAATTACCCTGAGACTGCATGTAAACTAACCTCCAATTTTCATCTTAGGGAGGTCTTAGCACTATCGCCCACTTTTGGGGGATACTTATGAAGGTCAAAGTGGTGATCCAAAAAGTTCAGGTGATGGCCATTTTAGATACAGGCTCCCAGTGAACGTAATCTCCTCCAAGATGATGAAAAAGATTAAGCTTGCACCTGACTTGGAGTACAACCAAGACTTTGAAACCGCTGGTCCTAACAACACCAAAGCACTTGGTGCTTACTCATCGCTTCCCATTCATATTGAGTAGCTTATTCTATTGGCCCCTGCAGTGGCTTTGGAGAATAACGAATATGAGATGCTCATAGGTACTCAGTTTATGATTGAGTATGATGACATTATCAATATGAAGCAAGGGTTCTTGTCGTTGCTCAATATGAAGTTCACTTAGTTCTAGCCAATACCAAACCCAGCAAGAAGGACTACTCTTGCATCTATACCAACCTCACAAAAACAGCGACTAAAAAAGGGCAGGCTGCTGATAAGCTCTGCACCCCCCTTTCTACTTCTCAAGTGGATAATAAGGCATTACACTACCACAACCACAACACCCCTACCAACATTCTTGAGGGGGACAATGTTGGAGATTCTCCTTTTCAATCTAAGAAAAAGAATGTTGGAGGTATTAGTGTTCCCAATACTTCTACTATGACTGGCCTATCACTTGCCCAATTTTTAGATAATATTGTGGATATCAACAATATGAGTACCCACAGCGAAAAGACCTTAGTGGATTCTCGGTGGTACTTTAACAACCAGAAAAATATGATTTATCATAAAAATCGGCTTAAAAAGTTAATAATTAATAATAGGAATACTCCAACTCCTTGGTCAAATTTGAGGAGTATAATATTGCATGGATCTGAACCTCCGCAAGGCAAGAAGATTTTAACCATTGATGATTGGGTGCAAGTTAACCAATCATTACCATCCAAGTCTAACCACCGCTGAGGTGCAAAGATTTTACTCAGGGATGATAGGGTAAAAATTAGCTAATCATTACTATCTAAGCCTGACCACAAAATTACCCAATCATTACCATCTGAGTCTGACCACCACTGAGGTGCAAAGATTTTACTCACTGGTGATTGGATACAATTCATCAAATTGTTACCGCACAGGTCAGTATTGCCTCTGAAAAATTTTCATCTTCAATCTGATAAGCCAAAAGCCTATATTCCCTAATTTAGATAACTGAGCTTTGCATTTTTTTGCCTCAAATACCCCTGGTCTCAAAATCTGAACTAGTTTAAATGTGAAAAACTAGTATCAGGAAAAGGACCTTTCCTGGTTTTGCCCTGCCTGTTTAATAAAAAACATAAAAAACTTTATTAAGTGTTATTTCATACTTTTATTAATAAGTAAATATTTCACTTTAATACTATTTGTGGCATCCATTGGCGGATCCCACAGCAGGCATGAAATATGGGTATATATATCTAACTCTCTCAAATTGGGCTAGAATTGTTGTATATGATCCTTATGCCCAAAAATATACCAAAAAACTCTCTTCCACGCAGAAAGAATTCTCAATTAAATGGAATTCAGCGTTCTTTAAGTTAAACTAAATGAATAATTTAAATTATATGAACCAAAAACCCCATAAAATGGTGAAAATAATTTTGGTGCTTTTTCATTTCTCAGGTTATGACAATATTAAATTTTCCAGACTTAAAATACACATAAAATGTAATTTTTTAATTGCCCTCTGTGCCACTCTATTGAGATAAATAATAATGTTTTAACTGACATCGATGAATCCCCCCTTGGGTTGGGACCATTTAGTACTAAAAAATAATGTTTTAACTACATAATAACTAAGCAATGATGATATTATGCTACTAGTTTATAAAAGTTCGCAAAAAAGTTCTTAGGCCACTATCAGTCAAGTTTGAGAAGTTTTATGAAGATGTTATAGCCTTATTTAAAATGTGTTATATAAGCCATATGTGAAATACTTGGGCACTGCATATGGTCCTTAACAGATTTTCAGATCAAAGAGATAATCCTTTACTTCTGTAAGCTATGTTTTAATTGTATTATAGCCTGACAAGGAAGGCCATTCTGTCAGCTTTTAACTAAAATTTCACCTGTAATTGTGCAGAATCAACTGAAAAGACTTGTATTTATGATAAATAAGGAAGCACTTTGACCCCAGTCAGCTAAGCTAGACACAATATCCAAATTAAAACAGTTAAAGTTGAATTTTGATATTCAGGATTTTTAGGTAAGATTAGTTAGTATTGTTAATTTATTGCAAATTTTGTGCAAGTTGGGGAGACGCTATTCCATTTAATTAAGGATAAGGTCTCATTCTATTGTGATTAAGCTTGCTATGAGGCATTTGAAAAGCATCATTTTTCACTAATAGTGGCTCCAGTCCTCTGTATCCAGACTTTGTTCATAAATTAATTGCTCAAACTAATGCCTCGCTCATGGCATCTAAGGTCATGTTGTCTCAGATAGGGGAGGATGCGAAAAACATCATATTACCTTTGCCAGCTCTACACTAAATGTTCATAAAAGAAACTATTTGATGAAAGAAAGGGAATACTTTGCAGACATATGCGTACAGGAAATTATGGGTATATATCCATGGCACTCATTTCACCGTTGTTACCAAAATGCATCCCTAAGATGATTAGGCAACTTGAAGGGACCTAAAGGCTGATTATCCCATTGGGCGTTGAAGCATAAAGCTTATCTCTACATGATTAAGCATTGTTTAGGTGTAAGCATCAAAATGCCGTTTGCTTATCCTGATTACCACTATTTCCAAACTTAGTTTGACCACTAACAAATTATTCAAGAAGATAATCAATGGCAAATTCCAGGATGAGCCCAAACTCATTCAAAAGTAGTTATTAAATCCATAGATAGACATCATGATTATAACGGGATGCTTTATAAGGTGATCGACTGGGCAAGTTTATATTTCTGAGATCATCAGAACAAACAGAAATTATGATGGCTGCCTAAAAGGCCATAGTGCTGGTGGTTTTAAGAAGACAAAGGAGCACCTTAAGCGATATTATTGCTGGGATTTCAATGCATTTTGACATTTAAGAAAAGCTAAAGTGCTGTTCAGGGTACCAATGTGATAAACTGTTCCAGAAAAGCACTTCTTACCAGCTTCTTTGGCCTAAGTTTGCTAGTTATACCATGTCTATTGATGTCATTAGACCTAATCCTATTAGTAACTCAAAAGACAAATACATAATCTTAGCTAGAGACCACTTTACTAAGTGGGTCAAAGAATAGGCTATTTGGTAAGTAGGAGCAGAAATTATGGATAGGCACATTCTAAAGATGTTCTTCACAAACATGGGTGTCTGCAGGTCATACATTGTGGGATCCACTGACGGATGCCACAAATATTTTATCAAAGTGAGAAACTTACTTTTTAAATAAAAGTAATAAATAACGCTTTGTTAAAGTTTTTATGTTTTTTATTGTTTAAGTGGGGCAAGCTAATAAAGTCCTTTCTTCGATACTAGTATTTCCTATTTAAACTAGTTCAAATCCTGGAACCATGGGTATTTGGGGCTAAAGTATTATAAAGCTGAGTCATCCAAATTAGGAAATATAAGCTTTTGGCCTATCAGATCAAAGATAAATATTTTGTGGCAAAACCAACCTGTGGAACAATGATTTGATAAATTGTATTCAATCACCAGCGAGTAAAATCTTCTCACCTTAGAGGTGATTAGACTTGTGTGGTAATGATATGTTAATTTGCACCCAATCATCAATGAGTAAAATCTTCTCACCTTGGAGGTGATCAGACCCATGGGGTAACAAACACCTCGAATTCAGCCAAGAAGTTGGAGCAATCCTATTATCAGTTCTTACCTTATTAAGATGATTTTAATTATAAATCATATTTTCCCAATAGATAGGGTTCCACCGAGAATCTGCCAAGGTCTTTTCGCCGTTGGTACTCATATCATTGATAACCACAATATTATTCAAAGATTGGACAGGTGATGGGCCAATCATGGTAGCAGATTTGGGGGCATTCTTACCTCCAACATTCTTTTTCAAAAGTTGAGAAGGAGAATGTATGACCTTGCCAACCTCAAGAATGTTGGGAGGTGTGTAGGGTCGTAGGAAGCAGCCATGTACCCAGTTTATGATAATTCCTGTAGCTAAAGACTTTAAAGTATACTCATTTCCTCTCTTATACATGATGGTAAATGGCCCCTCCCAGATTGATCCAAGTTTGCCATTATGTGGAGTTATGCAATTGTGGTAATATAAAACCATATCCGACACTTGGAAAGAAGGTAGAGGAGCTTGGAGCTCATTGGCAGCTTGACCTTCTTTAATAACCGTTTTAGCTAGGTTAGTCATAGCCTCTGATTGAAGCTAAATGATGCAGTTAGCTAACCTTCGCATGGCTTTCAGGCTCCTCTCCTCTAGAGAAGACATCCTTAGCTAGAAGAGCAGGTATGCCCGGTTCCCTGCCATACAAAACTCGGAAAGGGGACATTTTCATAATCTGATAATAGCTAATTTGATAAGCCATAAGAGTGCTAGGGAGATAATGATCCCAATGAAGGGGATCAGACGAAGCCATTTTCCATAAAATAGAAACCAAATTACCACTTTCTCGCTCCACTGTACCATTGGTTGATGGGTTATATGGAGCTGAGAACAGTTGGTGGGCTCCCATGGAAGTAGCCAAGATTTTAACTACTATGGAGGTAAAATTTTTCCCGTTATCACAGAGTAGTACTTGAGGGCACCCATTTCAAGTGAAAAACTTTGATGAAGAAAGGTGGCAGTGGCCTTAGCAGTTTGGGCCGACAGCGCCACAGCTTTAACCCACTTTGTGAAGTGGTCAATGCCTACCAGAATATATCTGTTTCCACCCGTGGTTTGAGGAAGCGGCCCTACTACATCCAAGCTTATGGTATGGAATGGCTGTTGCAGGATAGTCAGCTGATATTGATATCTAGTTTCGAGCTAAGACTGCTTCTTACATGTAAGGTAAGCATCCAAGACTTTGATGATGGCTTCCATGTTTCCCTCCCAAAAATATCTCAATTTAATCCATTTGTAGGTTTTCTTTAATCCCCCATGGCCTAAAGTTGAATGAGCTTCCAAGATAACAGGTACACGTTCCAAGGGTTGTAGGTAAGGCAACCACTTCGCCCCCACTTGTTTATACAACTTCCCGCTTTCTACTTTAGTGTTACAGGAGTGCCGGGCCAACATCCTCTGTACAGGCTCATCCTCATCTTCCCAGTCGTTTGGGGTCATTAAAAGATCATACAGCCGCTCCACTTCACTGTTATCTAAGTGGAGGATGGGCAGCCGAGTTAACCCATCAACATTCATGTGGCAGGTTCCAGCGCGGTGTTCAATCTTCATATCATAATGCTGGAGCTTTAGAGCCCAGCGAGCTAACCGCCCTGTAGGGTCCTTCATGTTTTGCAACCATTTTAAAGATGCGTGGTCCATGATCACAGTGAAAGAGGTCCCATACAAGAAAGGGTGGTAATGCTTCACTGCTAGTAGAACGGCAAGACACTCCTTCTCAGTAACACTATAGTTGCGTTCTGCATTTGATAGCATCTTACTAAAATATGAGACAGGATGATCTACCCCTTTTTCATCTAATTGGGCTAGGATGGCCCCGACGGCGTAGTCTGAGTTTCTGTAAACAAGATAAACGGTTTTCCATAATTGGGATGCCTTAGGATAGGCCGTTTTTGTAGCAGCAACTTCATTGTTTCATAGGCAGCCTTCTGTTCAGTGCCCCATTGAAAAGGGATATTCTTTTTTAGTAAACGAACAAGGGGCTCGCTGAGTTGGGCAAACTTAGGGATGAACTGATGTAATACCCCATCATCCCTAAAAATACCTGTATATCCCGTAGGTTTTTTGGGGGGGGGTGGAATTCTGGCAATCGCTTCAACCTTATCTTGTATGGGTTGGATACCTTCTCGAGAAATGGTATGTCCAAGGAAGTTTAATTTCTTTTGTAAAAAAGTACACTTTGAAGGTTTTAACTTTATAGTTGAGCATCATAAGCGTTGAAATACCTCCTTCAAATGATCAAGGTGTTTGTTAAAGGACTTTGAAAATATGATAATGTCATCAAGGTAGATGATAACGCAGGTTAACTTAAGATCCTGCAAAATGTGATCCATTGCACACTGGAAAGAGGCAGATGCATCGCACAACCTTTGAGGTAATCGTGTGGGTTAGAAAAGACCTTTACTGCATATCAACGCGCATTTCTCTTGATCTTGATGAAATAAATCCATTTGACAATAGTCACTGGCCAAGTCCATGGCAGAGAAAAAGTATGAGCCTGAAAGCTGGGCCAGGGCATTGTCAATGCGTGGGATAGGATAGCTATCCTTTTTCATAAGATTATTTAACCTGCGATAGTCCATAACTATCCAATGACCTCCATTTTTCTTCTTACTTAGCAAAAGGGGGAGGACCAAGGGCTTTGCGAAGGAACTAATAGCCCCACGTCTAACAACTGTGTGAGTTCCATCCTCATTTGTTGTTCCTCCACCTTTGACTTATGATAAGGTTTTGACCTAATGGGATGGGCATCACCCACATCGATGGAATGGCACCAGCCCTTCATGTGGCCATAATCATTGTCCATCTTCGAAAATATATCACTATACTCATCCAGGAGAGTATGCACTTTCTCCAACTCATCTGAGGTCAGCTCATCCGAAATATGGACATTTGGCAAGGTACATACCAGGTTATCTGTGGGCAGGCCTAAATCTGCCATCAGGCCGTTAGAGTGGATTTGTTCAACTTCCTCCACAGGGAGTAAAACCCTCGGCCCACCTCCTGATGCTTTCTTACAAATATATCCTTATCAGTGAGATTCCCCAACAATAGAGTAATAGGCCTCAGATAGGCTGGGTCTAAAACACCAGGCAATATCCGAGGCTCAACAGGGCTAATTCCGTCAATGCTTAAAAGGTATAATAAACAGTGGCAAGGGATTTTAAGAGTGTTTTTCGTGTCTACCACCCGTTGTTCACCAGGCTAAATCACCACTTCATCAGCTGCATAAAACGGAATACCTTCGGTAGCATCCACAGAATCAGGCAATTTCTTTGTATTTTGCCCAGAGGTGGTATGATGTATAGGTAAAGCGGAAAGTGGGTACTCAACCATGCAAGAGTATTCCTTCTTGCTGGGTTCTTTATTGGCTAGAACTAAGGGGACTTCATGATTAAGCAATGACAAGAACCCCTGCTTCATATTGATAATACCTTCATATTCAATCATAAACTGAGTACCTATAAGCATATTGTAGGCGTTGTTATCCAAAACCACTGCGAGGGCTGATAGGATAAGCTTCCCAATACGAATGGGAATTGACAAGTAAGCACCAAGTGCGCGGGTGTTGTTGGGACCAGCGGTTCCAAATTCTTGGTTATATTCTAAGTCAGGTGCAAGTTTGATCTTTTTCATTAACTTGGAAGAGATTACGTTCACTGGGGAGCCTGTATCTAGGATAGCCATCACCCAAACATTTTGGATAACCACTTCGACCTTCATAAGTATCCCCCCAAAAGTGGGCAATAGCGCTAAGACCTCCTTAAGATGAAAAGTGGAGGTTAATTTGCACGCGGTCTTGGGGTAATTTTAAGGATGGACTGTTGGTATGGCTATGCTGGAGAGGGCGAATAAGGTTAGACAACATCTCATCCGCATTGCTGGTAGTATCAATAATGGACGGTTCCCCTACAACTTGACAAAGATATGTCTCTTCATGTATGATGGACTAATCTACTCCTCCAGCATTTAAACGATTGGGGACTTCCACTTCAGCAGGTACTTCTACAACAAAATAGCCAACCTCATCTGTTCCCCCTCAGAATCGTCCCCAGGGGTATTAATAACATAAGGTAATGGCATAAGTTGTTTAAATGAGTCAGGCACATGAGATTTGTCAGCAATAGGTGAGCCTTTCCCTACGCTGACATTACTTTTCCCTGTTCCTGTTCCTCGGCGTCAGCTTTCTTTTTCCAGCACACAGCCTCCTTGTGTCCAAACTTGTAGCAGTATTTGCACTGAGGGCGTTTGGGACGTTTTGCTTTAGAATTTTGCTCTTCAGGGCCCATTATCTGAAGGGGCTCCTTCTTGTCTTCAATAGCTAGGGCCCGAGGCTTAGGCTTTGAATCCTCAATGGTTGAAACGTGAGGACGAGATACTGCTCTGCATGTAATTTTGGGCTTATTGTAATCAGCGACATCTATTAACGCCTCCTTGATGTCTTGAATGGTATGGAAATAGCGTTTAACTGAGGTGATGTGCATCGCTAGCGGAGGGTAAGAAGCCACTCCAGTCAAAATGGCGGCTACAGCTTCATCCAAAGTCAACATCTTTGAAGTTAACAATGTCTGGGCTTCCATATAGAATCGTTCTGCAAAAGCAACCACTGACTCTCCTTTTCAGATACTCATACACATAAAAGCCTGCTTTTTCATACTTAAAGCCTGTTTTAAACCGAGTGTGTTTATGAGGGCCTCCTTTAACCTTGGACCAGGTGCTAAGAGCATCCATATGTGGGACCATCACCTCCTGTGCCATGCGGCCCAGACAGGAAAGTATATGTTTGGCCTTCTGACAATCCGTTGCCCCTTCCATAGCCGCTTCATAGACATATAAAAATGAAGCAATGCTGCCCTAACTGGGAATAAACTTGTCTTTTACAGTCATTTTGGATGAACTAAAATCACCCCTGGTAAGGGTATGAATAGCTGGAGCTTCTGTTTCCGGGGTTTCAGAGCGGTAGTTTAACTGGTCAAAGGTCCATGAAAGGCGATCGAACGGATTTTGCTGGCTTCAAGCCGGGTTTTCATTTTGGAGAGGGCTTCTAGGGGCCCATATTCACATAGTCTCAGTCAATCTTAGATCCCTGTTTTATGAATTTCAAGATCTTCCACTTGGCTCTCCATTGCATTGACTTGAAAATGGAGTTGTGACACCAGCGAGCTTAGGTTTAATTGAGAAGTTTCTATGGCTTCCACACAGTTCTTCAGCTCTTTATTCATTTGTTTACACCCTTCATCAACACGAGAGTGGGAGCTAAGGCTTTGTACTCCCTCCTTAATCTGTTCATGCTTCCACTTGACCTGCGTTAATTGACTAAATACTTCCTTCAACAGCACAGGGCTTTCCAGCGAAGCTTTTACCGCTTTTGCTTCGGTTTTGCATTCAGTCTGGCGACGTGCCAAATATTTGGTATTTTACAACGAAGCTTTAAGAGCTAGCTCCTTTTTTAGTTGAACAACCTTGGCCGCGAGGGTGGTGGTGGCGCTAGATGGTTCAAGCAACAGACGGCGTTCAAGCTCATCAACACGCGAAAAAGGCCTGAATTAACTGACGCTCCACCACAGCCACACGCTGTTCATATTCCTCTTGAGGGATAGAGTTGGGGGCTAAAAGGTCCTGGTGCGTTTGATCATTATGTTTTTCAAGTTCTTTAGCAAACTCCTCCAACAACGAGCGGGTGCTAGCGGTGGAAGCGTTCATTTCATCCTAGAATATCTTCATTGCCTCCTCAACATACTTTAAAATCCCAGTGTCCATAGTAGTAAGTCAGGCATGCAGCTGTATGATGAAGTTACGATTAGCTTCCACACCAGATAAAACTGCTCCAAGATGTTTGGAGGTCAGTTGGTACAACTTATCATAAGCTAGATTCAGAGCTGCATGAGTATTTAGGTGTCATTGTAGCTCTTTGTGATGTTCGGCTAAGAGATGCATCATGTGTACCAAGGCTGGGTGAGCAAACTTGTGTATGTAGGTGGTCAAATTTGTAAGCTGACCATAGGTCTCTGGGAGGACACTAGTCTCATAGAGAAACAAGTGGCGTTCCTCTACCAACAACGCTCATTTGCGAGATGCAATGTCATCAGGGTTAAGAATACCATGAGTAAGGTCTCTCACGGCTTCAGTGGCTGGCCAGGTGATGCGATGAGACTCAGGTATTAATATGCGCTCAAAATTATTCTTCTCCAAACATCAAAGCGGGTGGGCTGTCCATTCAATCATTGTCTTCAGTCCCTTCCCCATTTTGCACCCAACGGGTGACACTCTCCATTTCTTTAATACTTTATCAAAGTATTCAGGGTGGCCCCTGTAGTGAGCACCAGTTTGTGGGATCCACTGACGGATGCCACAAATATTTTATCAAAGTGAGAAATTTACTTTTTAAATAAACGTAATAAATAACGCTTTGTTAAATTTTTTATGTTTTTTATTTTTTAAGCGGGGCAAGCCAAGAAAAGTCCTTTCTTTGATACTTTTATTTCCTATTTAAACTAGAGCAAATCCTGAGACCATGGGTATTTGGGGCTAAAGTATTATAAAGCTGAGTCATCCAAATTAGGAAATATAGGCTTTTGGCCTATCAGATCAAAGATAAATATTTTGTGGCAAAACCAACCTGTGGAATAATGATTTGATAAATTGTATTCAATCACCAGCGAGTAAAATCTTCTCACCTCAGAGGTGATCATACCCATGTGGTAATGAACACCTCAAATTCAGCTGAGAAGTTGGAGTAATCCTATTATCAGTTCTTACCTTATTAAGCCAATTTTGTTATAAATTATATTTTCCTGATAGATAGGGTTCCACCAAGAATCCGCCAAGGTCTTTTCACCGTTGGTAATCATATCATTGTTAACCACTATATTATTCATATATTGGACAGGTGATGTGCCAATCATGGTAGCAGATTCATGGGCATTCTTACCTCCAACTTTATTTTTCAAAAGTCCAGAAGGAGAATGTCCGACATACATGAATAATAACTGAAGTAAAACTCACTACATTTGTCATTATGAAGCACAACCATTTAATGGGAGTAAGTGGTGTGCTTTCTTCTCCCTACCATCATGAAACAAATTTGACAGTGAAGCGTGTAAACAGGTCTTTAGTGAACATTATTCTAAAAATAACTTCAAACAAACTATATAAACGAAGCAAGAATCTAAGTCCAGTCATTTTAGATTTATAACATTACTTATCACTTAGCTACCTGAATTCATCTTTTCAGTTGCTATATGGAAAAAGTCCTACACTACTATCACTGTTGTAGTTATCCTGGAGAATCCTAGGAAAAGTAAATTTCCACAATATGTCGTGTAGCTTGTCAACACCCTGATAATTTCGAGCTCAAGTCATCAATAACAATTCTACTGCAAAAAGGCCCAAAATGGAAAGGGTACAAAAAGTTGCTATGACTTAGCCAAGCTCATAGTAGGCAATGAGGTGCTTTTCTACAATAATAACAGATCAGGCTTGTTACACAGTTATTCCATATCTGGGTTGGCTATTCAAGATCATTGAAAAGACCACAAGACTCATTTATACATTTTAAGGGAAGTAAAGTCTGGTAATATATATAATTACATACACATAAAGTTTATTAGAAGATCTATAAAATGTACTATAAAAAAGGTGAAAGAGATTGGGTTGAGACCATCTAGTACTAAAAAAAGGTGAAAAAGAGAAAAAATTTTACAAAATAAATAATGCTTATATAGTTATATAAATGAAAAAATATAATAAAATATGAAAGAAAAAAATAGATTTAAAAAAATGTTATATGCTTTAATGAAAAGAAATATAATTAATATGAAAATTTTATTCCTTACTTTTTTGGGGGAAGAGATTTAGGCTCTGACAGTTTGGGACCACCTAGTGCTAGTAAAAAAAAGTTATTTTGGATCTGACATTTTCTGTTTGTGTCAAGTCTGCCCAGTCCAAATGTTGGGAGACAAAAAATAAAGCTGTGCTAATATAAAACCAGACATGACTTGTGCAGGTAGCAGCAGATTTTCAACAGATAATGGAATGGGAAGTACAAAACTTTTGATTGTAATTTGATTGAGGCTACATTTGGGTGAACAAATGCCTATGAGGAGACAATCTATTAGGAAGTCATTTTAGTACTGATAAACCTCTGGGGTTGAAAGTCAGATGATAATTTTTGACCATCACTCAATAGAAGTTGGCATATGAAATATTTGGTTGGATGGCTTCCAATTGGGATATATACACATAAGATGGCTGGGCAAACCCATCATGGAAAGAGTCATTGGCTCTATCATTGTTTAGGTACTGGAAATCTGACCCAACAGCTGGATGAAAACAGACAGCATGACCCTTGTGGATATTTAAATAATGTGATAAAGCATATTTGGATAACTCCAAAGACAAATGACTAATAATCAAGCACCTCAACCACAAATGCTTCCTCTTGAAGCAATTCTTGTGGCCAAGTAGAGATATCTGGACAAAAGTTGTTGGAAGGGCCTGAAATGTCACTTAAATAAGGGTCTAGTTTAACTATATTGGCCTTTGCGTGTGTTATTTGAGGACCCCTAAGCTTTCCAAATAATCCCAAGGCATTGGTAAAATGGAGGACGAAGATATACTCCGCCAGGAGATCCCCCATCAAAAATGAGATCCTGTAAAGAGAACGTTTGATCCTCAGGATTAAGAATACAACTGAATACTCCTGCTTGAAGACCTAAAAGGGAGAATAAAGTTTATGGCCTGTATAACTTACAATAATTTCTACAGCCTGAGTGAGCTCCTCCTTAATAATGTTTTAAGCTGAATAGAGGTGATCATCTTCTGCGCAGAAAAGATTGGCTTAACTCTGATTCCATATTGTAACAGAAAAACTGTATCTATATTGTACAAAACATGTTGCGTATTTTTTGTTGATGCAGCTTAGGACTAAGAATTTTGACATAACAGTGATAAGCAGACTTTGAACTGACAACAGACATTAAAGGAAAATTGGCAAATCAGGGTTTATATTCCAGTCAAGTGAGGGAAAATGTTAGATTTTGATTCTTGAATCAAATAGTAAACCCTTCAAGAAAACCATAAATTCTGGTAGCTACTCCCTTTGATGGATACCGTAATCCTTTCCCAATTTATCCGCATAATCTGATATTAGTTCGCCTAAAACTGCCTTAAGTGCTTACAAGCATCCTGATTATCATAGCGATTATTAGTTATGAACTCAATAATTTATGCATGATTATGGGACCCACTTGGGTGCAACAAGTTGATTCTAGGGAATTAGTCTAGTTGTACCTAATTAGTTTATGGATTAAAGATAATGCAGAGTGATGAATTTGTATGTCAATTTTTGTAATCATTACAATAACACTTAAACATTGACAGCCCAAATAGGAGTACCTAGTGCTTTCTGAGGTTCGCTGATGTCCAATTTGAGGTACGTCAATATTCATTATTAGTATTTTTTCCCGCATTATCTGTATTTCATTGGCTGTATGTCAAAACTCTAGTAAGGTTGATTCTAAAGCAATTATGCACCTCTGAGGTGCCAGCATTACGCCTAAAATTCTCTAAATACAAAAGTAAAATTGCTTTGATCATGTGATATTATTATTATTAAGCTACTTCAAGGTCCAAATCAACTTTTAAATTGTTAATAACCATCTCCATGATCTGTAAAGGTTTGACATGTATGGATGAGCCCATCTATTAGATAGTATGGTCAGGAGATGTCCAAGAGGTATATAATACCAGCGCTTGGCCAACTCACAAAATCTACCTATTTTTATTATATAGCTAAATATTATACATTTTTGGTGAAACAAATGATATGTTAAGTTATCTTAGGAGTGTCAACAAGTTGTTTGAGAAAAGTGATCAAAACATGTACTTTACCTGCATCAAGAGAAGCTTCTAATCTATATGGACAGTATGCCCAGAGAAGATCAGAAGAGTCAGATATAAATGTTAGGCTTGTGAGTTTCTAAACGGTCAGAGATACTTAAGACAGTGGCGAGAACTGAGGTTATAATCCATATTTTTTCCTGACTATAAAATCAGGATTACATTTAATTAGCGATTCTATACTCAGAATTTACCAAATTTTTCATAAAATATATGCTAGTGTATGTGCAACAGAGAACTAAAACCTTGGATGCGCTTTTTCTAGTACCACATTTTTGGGGATTCAAGACCCATTTAATTTCAGTTGATACAAAGAAGCAAGGTCAGCAACAAAAATGTGAAGAAGATATTGGAGAAGATTATACATCAAGGGATGGTTGTCTTTTTTGCGCAGCTTATGAGACAGTCAAGTACTCATAGCTTATAAGATAGATGGCTCTTTTATAGCTTTCTAAGTTTATTGCCATGTATTTAATATAGCCTAAAAGGATTCTTTTTCACCTTGAATAGATGACGCCTTGGACCAATTAAATGGAGCCAAATATTTAATGACTATAAATCTCAATAGCGGATACTAGCTAATTGAATTGCCCCTAAAGACAAGGAATTAGCAAGAGTATAACCTCTTTAAAGATTGGTCCAACTGAATCAAATGCCTCTATGATTGTACAAAACACCGGCAACTTTCAAACTGGCAATGGACGCTATAATTGGAGATTTTAGGGTGAGTTGCATTTTAGGTTACCTCAACAATATGATTGTGTGTTCTTAAAAACATTACCTAACATTTAGCGAACCTATAAGAGGTATTTTGCAGGTTAATCCATGCTCATAAAAATTAAGCCTAGCGTGTGCCAGTTCTTCAAGTCATAAATGGATTTAAGAGCCACATCGCCAACACTCAAGGGATTTGGCCACAGCCTCAAAAACATTTTTTCATCAACTGCATGAGAGAACCTGATAGTAAGTGAGATATCAAAGTATTGCTTGGAATGGTTAGTACTACCAATGATTTTTACCAGAATTCTTGCAACTTGCTGAGATTCTATTACATTGCTTTAAAAGAGGAATCACCTTCCAAAGGTCTCTAAAATACAAAGACTTCAACAAAATTTGGAAAACTTTGAATGAAGCCCCATTTTTGAGATTTCTTGTCTTTCAATAGCCGTTTATAGTATTTTCCAATGCATCACTCATGGCTATAGGAGCTGTACTCTCTCAGATAGGAGGATGATGGAGTGAAACATCCAGTAGCCTCTTTCAGTCGTTTCAAAGATAATAATGACATATTTCACTGTAACTTTTTAAAAAATGCTTAGCCGTCATATATGCATGTAAATAATTTGAGTCTATATGCATTGGACCAAGTTCATTATTGTCACCAACCATATTCCCTGATATCTACTTAATGAAAAAGTTCAATGACATACTCACTGACTGACATCTGAGACCTTTGAGTCTGATAAGTTCAATCTATTTGGGCGAGTGGGTGAGAATTGACAAATATTATTGAATAATTCACCAAATTGCTCACCTGAAGCTAATTGAGTCTGATGAGTTCAATCTATTTGGGTGAATTGGGGAGAATTGGCAAATATTATCTAATAACTAAACAAATTCTCACTTGAAACTCAAAAAGATCTTTATTAGAGTTTAAGTAGATTTAGTAGTTAGGATAATCAGCTCACCAGCCATGAGGGCAACAGCTAAGCTGTCAGTCAGAGTGGCTCAAGAGTAGCGCTGGCACAGCCTATAGGCTGTCAGGATGAGCTTATAAATAAACCTGAGAAACACCGGGTGAATTTCGCTTGTGGCTATATAATTTTAAGGAATCCAAAGTTCAGTTAGCACGATGGGCCTTGAATACAGGAATATAACTATAAGATAGTAAATTGTTTGGGAAGCTCATCATGATGTCGATGGTTCTTGTGGCTTCCTGTCATAATAATGTAATCTTCCTTTGTTGAGTAACTATTTGCTAAAATGAAGAATTATGCAAATTAATATCCTACTATTTTATGCAACTTGGATTGACTAATGAAAGATACCAATATTTGGGGTGGACAACTTTTATAAATTTCAGGGAATGATTAAAGACTATACCCCCACCCTCATCCCAACATGAAATTATCATGCAAGCTCATTGCGTAACAAGACATGGAGGTCTACTTAAGACCTCAAAGTCAATCCAGTAGGAATCTTATTGGGTGCCCTAAAAATTTGATACTAATGACGTGTTAATTAAATGACAAAAATGTCAAGTTCATCAGCCTTAGAAGCCTACAACTACCTACAGCGTGGCTAAGCCTAATTTGGACAGACGATTGAATATATTAAAGATATAGGACCATTCCCAACTAGCGCTCTCAACTTCAAATATCATAGTAGCAATAAATCAACTTAATGAGTGGCAAAGCTTGCGAAATAAGATTTTTAAGTGATATCACGCAAAATTTTTTATTTAAAGGCAATATACCAGCTTGGTTGTCCACAAGTTATCCATACGGACAATGCCACTAATTTATCACTTAAGTAGTCCCCAAGCTGAATGAACTAATGGAATCTGTAGGGTCTTACTATCCCTTATCATCTCAAGAACTATGGAATGGAGGAACGTGACAAAAATACCTTATAACAAACTCTTTGGAAGTTTTCCACCAATTCTCCATCTCAATGAACCATTTATAGAGACTAAACTACTCTACTAGCAATATCAGTTTTCACAGAATTTTGGGATATACACCTTTCCAGCTTTTGTATGGTTGGCAACCTGTACTACAACCTTTATTTAAGTCAAGCATTACCAATGTGGACGAGATTTAAACAAAATTGTACTTTGACTAACTAGGGATCCCTAATAAAAAATTAGTTTAAAACTTTGGAGCAGCTCTGACTAAAATATATATCAGAAAGAAGTAGATAACATACATAGGCTTAATGTGGCAAGCTTTGGAGTTGGCGATTGAGTTGCTTACTGTGTACTTATGGATTTGTTAGGAAGTGTGTGCACCTACTTTATGAACAGACCTTACTTTTTACTTGACTTGGTTGCGACTAAAGCATGCGAAAATTGGAGTTAGCTTAATGAAGAATAGTATTTTCATTAACGTACTGTTTCTATGACCTTATTGTCATTATTTTTGGCGATATTTAGAAGACATGCCAAATGGTTTGTGAAGGGTTGAGCCCATTGAGCAATAGAAAGGACAATATGTATATTGTTGATCCTCCACACACATGTAAAATAAATATAATATACATTTTAAATAGGAGCTATTGCTCCAACAACAATCCTTTATTTTAACTTAAATTTTTTTCAGTGGACCCTTGCTGCTACTCTCTCCCTTTCCTCACAAAAAACCTCCCCATAAATCATTTCATTTTTCTTATATCACAACGACTTTGGATAAAACCATTTACTCAGCTTAGACTATTCTTTCTGACATATTCTTATTAGTTCTAGAAGAGTCTTCATTCATTAAATTCACAATTTCCTAGTTTGAGGCGATTTAAAAATTGTTTGTCATGCATTGACATCTCCTAATCACCTCATTTGTAAGCGACCTAATAAACATCCATTATAAACCAATATTGCCTCATCCTAAAGTTCTCAAAAAATCATAACTAATATTATGGTCGGCAGATTCTACTCATTCCGCCATAACAACTTAGGGTTTATTGTCCAGTCATATCAGAATTGTGACATTACCCCCTGACTGGACAATAAGTCTCCTAATGTTTATATGTTTGAAGGAACTTCACATGCACTTGGTTGATGATCCAACTGCTCGCAGGGTCCTTGATGGTGTAGGCGTTGATGCCCATCTTTTAAATTATCTTGAATAGACCAATCCAGATGTTGGCCAACTTATGTCTCCGCATGAACCCATGTTGATAATGTAATAAAACCATGTCCCCATCCTTAAACAGGCTAGCCGCTACGCCATACCTGATTGGCAGTCTGATTCTTTGTCTTCTTAGCCAAGCTGAACAGATACACTGCAGTTTTCAGCTTAATCAGTATATTCATAAGGTTAGTTAAGTATTGTTGAGGATCCATTCCACTGGTATCTTCCACACAGCATAGAGCAGTGCGGGTAGAGTGGGGTGTCTCCCATATAGTAACTGAATAGGAGTCTTCTCCATTGCTGATGATATTTGATGTTGTAAGCAGATACAGCAGTGGTAGAAGGGTACTCAAAGCAGAGGGTCTATCCATTACCAACTTCTATATTATATTCACCAGTGTCTCATTGACCCGTTTGACCATACCATTGGATTCTGGGTGATAAGGGGTCGCTAGAACCCCACAGATGGCCATGATTTCCTGAACTTGGGTAAAATGTGCAAGGTGAAGTTGGTTCTATTATTAGTAAGGATGAACTGAGGACAGTCATGTCACTGGATTATACACCCCATCACAAACTTAACCACAGTGACCGCCCCCATATCTCAGATTGCCCGTGTCTCAACTCACCTAATCAAGTGATCAATTGCTACCATAATATACTAGGACCAGTTTGCTCTAGTTGGCAGAGGCCCCACCACATTGATATAAACTGTATGCCAGGAAACGTGAGGTTTCACTAACCTGTACAAAGTCTTTTAGCAGAACGGCTTCTCCACTTGGCACTGGTGGCAGCAAGGGATTGTTTCAAGCACGTCGATTTGCATGCATTCCCAGTAGTACAGCAGTTGCAACATTTAATGGGCCTTGCATACTCCACCATGTATGACTACTCGGTGTGCACTAATAATAATATTTGATTGTGTGCAGAAGATATTGAGATAATCACAGTAGTTTCCCTATCTACTTTTACAACTCACCATTTTCTGGAACATATTGGCCCTTTTCCGTCTAATACCTTGATGACTTAGGGCATGTCGTCATCATATTTCCATCTGAACATTTTGGCAAATATTAAATTGCTGAGATCCGCCAATACGGCAATGATTGGCACTCATAATAAGCAGTTGGCGTATTGGTTTTTGCTCTGTGTCAGTTAAGAATTTCAAAGTCATAAGCATGCAGCTTAAGAGCCCATTGGGCTAACAGCCCCTCAGGCTTTCTGAGATTCTGCAACCAGTGTAACGACGTATGATCTGTTACAACTTTAAACTTTTCCCCATGCAAATAAACCCCGAATTGCTTTTATGCGTAGATCACTGCTAAACACTCACGTTCTGTTACAGTGTAATTGTGTTTGTGGCAGTTCAAACTATAACTGCAGTATGCAACCAGATGCTCCTCCCTCTCATCGTCTCTTTGTGATAAAACTTCCCCATGGAGGATAGTGATGCATCCATCTGAACACGATCTCTTTTTCAAAATTTGGATAATGAAGCACCGGTGCGCTGAATAATGCCATCAAAAATTGTATTAAAGGAATATTGGCAACTTTCCATCCATTTGAATGTGGCATTCTTTTAAAGTCACTCAAACAGTGGTCCTCCAATACAGCTGAAGTTGGGGATAAGGCGTCATTAGTTTCCAACCATCCTCAAAAATATCTGTACGTTGTGTTTGCTGCTTGGCAAGGTCATTTTCCAAATAGTTTTCATCTTGACTAGTTGAGGTTGTAGTCCCTTGACATATTCTACAAACCCTAGCTACTCCATCTGGTTTTTGGAGGAGTGACATTTGCAGGGCATAATTTTGATGTTGCCTCAGCCAGCCAGCGGAATACCTCCAGATGGGTATGGTGCTCAGAAAAAGTGCACAAAACAATGATATTATCTAGGTACACAAGAACACACAACAGTTTAAGTCGCCAAGAATGGTACTATGGCCCGTTAGAATGTAACTGGGGCATTAAACAGCCCTTGTGGCATATGGCCGGCTGAAAAGCCCTTTGGACGTGATAATGGCACATATTACCTGTTCTACAGCAGTCAACTCAATGTTCCAGAAGCCCAATATAAAATCCACAACTAAGAAGTAATAAGATTTACCTAATAAATCCAAAGCATCATCAATACATGGCAAGGGGTATGAGTCCTTATTGGTTTTACTGTTGAGCTTCTGGTAGTCTATCACTACCTGGTTGGTACCATCCTTCTTTTTAATGATTAGGACAGGTGAAGCCCATGTACTCTTTGAGGGTTCGATCATCCCTTGCTCAAGCGCAAACACATTTCCCCAATTGATGAATTCTTCAGCTGTTCTTGATTTACAGACCAGCTGTGACCTGATGGAATGATATCCATGTGCAACCAATAAACCACTCCCTGCGCGCACCCTAGATCATAGTCATTGATGTCAAAAATTTCCTTATATTTTTGAAATGGAACAATTGATTGATCCTTCAGCACTTCAGATAACCCCATTAATTCATTGTGCGGTACCACAGTCATTACGCCGAGCTGTGATTCAATGGGTAGACCAACTTCATCCAGCGACCCAAACTCATGAACCTGAAGGAACTCCTTAACGGGACAAATGAAAATATGTCACTCTTGGTATTGGCGGATCTTCAGCAGTTTTTTTTGTAGGTTCTCTAGTAAAACCTTAATTTCCCTGTGGCCCAGTAGTATAATGCCTGGAGCCTTATGAGACTCCAGCTGCAACTGCTGATATGGCCCAATGTCCTCCTTATAGAGTCCATCTGGTACTTTTACCTCTAACTTGGTGTTTAATAGGACTTGATGTCCAGAGGGGATATATAAAGGCCCAGCAGCTCAGAGAGGCAACTCTTGATACATATATCTGCTGAGAAAGGCCCAAGTTCTCCTCTTTGGCTGATGGTAGCGCATCAAAATTACACCATCAATATAGGTAAGGTTGACATGTCCTATATGCACCAGAACCCTGAATACTCCGCTTAAAGTGAAATAAATCAGGATTCACTGTACCAAAATTTCAAAGATCTCCTCCATCTTATCCATGACATCCATAAAGTGACACATGAACGCTATTCCAATTAACATGTCATATTTATCATTTGGCAATACTATTGCTGGGTTTACAATGACAATCAACCCAAAACATAACGAAAGCGCGCTGTACGCCACCTTAGAGACTTTGTTTTCTGATCCAGTGGTCCCATACATCATTTGGTAATCAACATCAGGTTTTAGCGTCAACTTAGCCACCAACTTAGTGGACACTATGTTAACTGGAGCTCCTGTATCTATTATAGAGCAGACTCAGGTCTTGGCTACAACAATGTCATAGTACATGCATTATGAATATGATTAATCTTGACTTTTTAACACATAGTCATACAACGACTCTTTTTTCTCAAGGAAGCTCATGTTCCCCTCACTGACTTTAAGGTATTCTTGGGTGATAGTGTTGACCAAAAGGGCGACATTTAATCTATGCAGCGAAGGTGCATCAGAGGAGGGGTCCAGCTTGACAGGGGAAACTTGGTCAAATATTTGACAAGCGTATGGCTTCAGTTTCTCCATAGGCCCTCCTTCCACCATATCCTCAACTTGCGCTTGTGTCAATGTATTCTTCTCCAAATTAGCTGCTAAATAAGATTGCATCATTGTATGGAGGTATTCTTCTGGAAAATTCTACAATTGGTTCAAGTGGAACGTCTAGAGTTGGGATAGCGGAGATAGAGAGTCCTGTCTCTACTCTACTCTGACTTTTCTTTGGTAGTACTGTTCCTGCTTTACTGGATGAACCTGACAATTGGGGAAACCTCGTTTCAGGTGCCTAAGGGTGACCGCATTTGAAACAATTTATCCCATAGGCCTGCGGCCTTGAGTATTGTAAGGTGGGCCATGCTGAAAGTTGGACTAAAGGTAATCGGTATAAACAGGGCCACCTCACTAGGATGATTGTTATTCTCAACGTACATAAGCCAGTTCAGTAGTTGGGCCATTGAAAATAAGAAAGTATAGGGGTGAAGTTGAACTTCTGGGGGTAAATCTGGGGAATCTGATCAGAACTGGCGAAATCTCCTAAATAAGATAGTCTGGTGATGGAGGTGGAAGGGTTCTGTTCTGTATTTGGTGGAGGGGAGGTTAAGGATAGAAGATGAAAAACTGAACAATCTTAAGCTGGGGTTCATCATCAACATTGGGGTCATGACGTTGTAAGTCTCATGATATGGCTATACAGCTGAGGTCATTGCAATGTACACAACAGGTTCAGATAAAATCGCCGCCCCAATTAATACGTGGGCTTCCACCATAAATTGGTCAGAAAACGTGGTGAGGGTCTCAATACGCTGAAACCCGATGGTCAAGAATTCAGCCTTTCACAGTGAAATCTTTGTGGTACCCCAGAACAACCGCAGCACAGTACCCTTCACTTCTTGGTATGAAATGGAACTGTTTGGAAGATAACAGATGACTTGGTCAGCAATTCCAACATCCAAGGTGGATATTAACAGTTTTGTTTTCTGACAGTCAGAGGCTCCTTCCATTGAAAACTTGAATCACTTAAACAACCCATGAATATTCTCATTGCAATTGAATGGAAGCAACTTCATACTACAAATATACTGAAAAACCTCATCCTGCCTTTTGTGCATGGCGTCCAAGGCAAGTTTGAGTTCCACATATTTGACTGATGTAGTATGACGTGAAGATCCCCCTGCCCAAGAAAGCATGATTCACAATGACCAGCGACTGGAGAAACAAAGCTTGTGTAATTAATAAATGGGCCACCTGTAGTGAGCACCACTGTTGTAACTTTGGCGATATTTAGAAGAAATGTCAATGGGTTTTGTGCAGGGTCAAGCCCACTGAGCAATAGAACGGACAATATGGAGATTGTTGGTCCTCCACACACATGTAAAATAATTATAATATATATAATAAATGAGAGATATTACTCTGACAACACTTCTTTATTTTAGCTTAAGGTTTTTCAGCGACCCTCGCTGCTACATTCTCCATTTCCTCACAACAATCCTCCTCATTCAATCATCTCATCTCACTTATCACTCAACGACTTTGAACAATATCATTTCCTAAGCTTAGACTATACATTCCGCCATATCCTTTATTATTTTTGGGCAGAGTCTTCATTCATTATATCCACAATTGCCTAGTTTGAGGCGATTTACCAATTATTTTTCATTCATTGACATCACCTAGTCACCTCATTTGGAAGTAATCAAAAACCATTCATTCTAACCCTATTTTGCCTCATCTTAAGGTGCTCAAATAATTGTAGCTCTTATCAAGATCTGCAGATTCTACCCATTCTTCTATAACGACTTAGGTCTCATTATCCAGTCATATTATAACTGTGACACTTATCATGAACTTGACAGCTGTCCCATTAGAGATCAAGTTGTAAATCAAGTCAAAGGGGAAATTTTGTATAATTTTTGCCTTATTTATGGATTGTGAATAAAAGCTAATCAATCCCAACTCTGTTATTATATCCTAAATCAGGATGAATGTAGATAATCCATGACTTCTTATTCAAACCTTTTTTTAACAAATCAACTTCCTTCCATAGTTGCATTTTACAGAAGTCAATATCCTCATCACAAGAGCTTTGATGAGTCTTGAATTTAGTGAATCAACGATCATATACATTCACCTTTTATAAGAATAATAAATTGCTTTTATTGTTAAACTTATCGTTTATTTAGTAGATATATAGCTTAGCTTTACCTATACTAAAGATTATTGAGCATACTGCATACCCACACTATACAGTAAAGCTAAGAGTTGGACCAGCCAACTATAATATGTACACGTAGAGTGTAAAAGGACCTCGTGCTACAGGTTATCCTTTACAGCCTAAAGCCAAGGCTTCATCAAGGAATGGGAAGATCTTACTGATCCTAGCGACCAATATCCTCAATAATAGCTTTCCATTTAAAGACAAGAAATATACACTTGTTTAAACAAAGTAAAGTATGCTTTACTTTATCTTGTCTGGTCTAAATAAATACTAAAGAGCATTTTTCCATAATGAAAAATAATACTACAAGGAATCCCGCTAATGCTAATATAAAAATTATTTATCTTAAAGTAACCAGACAAGCATTTTCTTAAAATTACAAAACCCTTTCCATGTATGGACAACACCATTGCTTATTTAGGATGTGTCAAGTATTTCTCTGCTTTGTATCTCTTCATCGGGTTCAAGAAGATTAACCTTCCTAAAGAAGACCAATAAAATACGTCATTATTATTTACCATAAGGTGATACTGATCCAACATGCATGCTTTAAGGACTGTTAAAAGCGCCTGCCACCTTTAGGGATCCATAGACACCATATTAGGTGATATTAAGTCATGCTGCATTTTCGAAAATCTAGACAGCAACAACGTGGTCTAAAACACTTTTACACAGAATCTATTCCGCTTAAAGAGAGTGTTTTAGCAGGTAGCCAAGGCTCATTCAAGAAACAAACCTAGCAATTGTAAATTTTCATGACACAAATTAAGTACTTGAGTCCCATCTAAATACTTAAGGGATACACCCCCAACGTCAAAAGCTCAATGGTATTACCAGATGAAAAGCCCTGGAATTAAAAAGGGACATACAGGCGTTCTTAAAAATGGCAGGAGATTATTGTCAGTTAATACAGTGATTCTCTTATCTAGCTGAGCCTTCATTTGCTTATTAAGAAATGGAGCGTCTTTAAAATACTCTACATAATGCTAAGAAGACTTTTATAGGTTTAAAGAAATAAAAATCTGGCTCCAATATATTTTACCTAAATTTTTTAAACCATTTCATTGAATCTGATGCTCTTTGACGGCCATTGGAGCAGTGCTATCCCAATGTGACAATAACGGTCAGAAAGATTTATTAGATTATATGCAGATGCGTACTCACTAAACAGGAGAGATATTATATAGTACTTAAACAGAAATATTCAAACATTGCTTTTACTTGAAAACAATTCAACGTTTATCTTCATGAACCTGAGTTCCAAGTCATCAAAAATCACACATCCATGCAATGATTGTACAACTTTAAGGAGCTTGAAGGACAATAATCCAGATGGGCATTGATTCTTAAGTCTTTATGACTATAAATTAGTACGCCAACTGGGATCTTATTAAAAAATACCAATGGACTTCCCAGTTAACCATTATTTCAGGATTGTCTCATTATGTGGACCAACTGTTTGAGAAAAAAGAGGCCCACAAGTATGATGATGAGCAACCAACCATAAGATGCACCTTGGACCAATTTTTAAAAAAAACACGTAAATTTAAATGGTACACTCTAAAAAACTAGAAGAGATGGTTGGAGAAGTTTATACCCAAACCATATGAACGACTTTTACCCATTATGTTAGCTCACCAAATTATTGGTCGTGGAGGAATGATCATAATTATGAAGCAGGTTCAATAGAGAAATCACTGAGATTCCATGAGATTTGATATCCAGGACATTCTGATGGAGTTTCAAGAATGTCAATCAAAAAACCCCTTCAGGGCCTTACTACCTATAAAACAATATAACTTAAATAAACTGGGCATTGAATCTTAAATGATGTTATTGAATCTTTGCCTGTCAGAAAAACAAATCACCAGTACATCATTCTAGCCATCAACCACTTAAACAAATAAGTGATGGTAGCCACTTTTGTGATGTTGGATCATTTACTGATGCTAAGTCGTTATAAAACACTAGACATGTATGTGGGTGTCCACATGTTATTTTAACGGAAACTGCTACCAATTTCACTTCCAAGATAAAATTAACTAAAAAACTCATGAGAATTTAAGGGGTCCTAGCTGCCTCTTACCATTCAGATTGAATTGGAATGCCAATAGAGCCCATGGAAAAAAAGAAGATTTTCCAAAAGTTTTATACCACTTTCTATCCCAATGGACCCATTATTTTGGTCCAACATTATCTGCTTATAGCATTGTTTATCATAGTAACACAGGGTACTCACTCTTCAACTGCTCTATGGTCATTAGACTGCCTTGCCTCCCTTGTTGAACGTATTAAATATACAAGGATGTTATCTGTATTAAAGAATTACTTGACATATTGTTCATAGCATTAAGTAGATTTAAACCAAAATTTATGGGGCTTCCATGGATGGAAAAATCAATCAAAAAACCCAGGATGATTGACATAGAGGAACCCTACACAAGTTTAAGGAAAATGACCAAGTAGCATGCTGTGACACATTAAGATTTAAAGAACAAACAAACTGTCAACACATGAAAGGTTTTATGCAATCCTAGAACGTTGTCCTTTGGTTCTATACCATCAGAATATATCTATTGGTGGTCTATGAATAGGGTCCATGAAAAGTTCCTAAGACCCTACTATGGTAGTCAACCTCCTCAGGAAGATCATTGAAAGAATGAGTCAAGTCAATAGGGGGGGTGGAGATGTGTTGTCAAGTTTAAAGAGACTTGCAATAACTAAATGTTTTCCATATACATCATTCTACATTATTATAATGAGCTCTAGCATTCAAGTCATCAACACATATGACTATCTATCCCATCTTTTGAACCTCCCAGTTGTTTCAGAAACGTCGTGCAGAGGTTCTCATACTTTCCTTTTCTTTTCTTGTAGATGTGTAAACTACGCCTATTGTACATTTTTTTGTACTAGATGGTCTACGCCTATTGTACTCATTGTACTCATTGTACTCAGATTACTCATTGTGCCCCCATAATTTAATTTATTGTGGGGAAGGCTGACCAGGGGATGGACACTTCTGAATGTAAACACGAAAGAAAATGAAACTTAGTAACAGGGAAGGCACCCCAGAGAAGCGATGCTATCTCTTGTTGCAAGCGGGAATGCCACTATGGGGAGGAGGAGGGAACGTGTAAAGAGGCCGTAACCACGATTGAACATGTGTGGAGGAAAGGGTCCATTTGATGAACCATACTGGGAACCAGGAGGAGACCAGCTGATGGCGACGCGGTGGGAGGTACCCAAACATCCACACTTGAAAGTGGTCCACCAAATGGGACTGGAATCTGTGTACAGCTTCTGGGAGGGTGGGGGTGGAGCCTGTTATGGCATCCAAGACAATCTTGTGGATAGTCCACATGGCAATTGCGACCACCAGAGCACGGAGGGAGTGTGGGAGATGGGAGACCATAGATAACGCAAACATATCCCTAGACAAACTGAAGGGATGTGTCTGATCCTGGCAAAACAGACGTTGCACCTCACGCCATATCGCTTTAGAGGTAGGGCACTTCTCCAGGCGGTGGAACAGCGTTCCATACTGGCCACACACAATGCAGGATGAGTGCAAAGCGTTAGAGCGCTCAGCCATATGGTACACCCACCTCAGGCAGCGCCACACATGGGAACGGACATGAGGCTGCAACAAAAGGTGGTGTGCGTATATCCAAATAGTCTTCTGCGTCTCAAGGGAATAAGGGATGTCCATCATGTCCAGGTAGTCCACCCTGGATAGGACATGGGGCCGTGTGGGGATCAAGCCATCTTGAAAGGGTAGCCACTGTACACCCTGTGTGAACTGAGGAGAGGGGCGGCATTTCTGGGCTGTGTGTCCACAAATACGGATTCTCCACTCAGCGCTCTGCATGGAGAGGAGGATTCATTTGAAGTGGGGTTTAGTACCATGAGGACTTGTGGCCGATGGGTGAGAAGCCAGATATTTCATCAAGGAGTGAGGGTTTGATGGTTTGGTAAGGCCCAGGGCGCGGGAGAAGTTGAAGCAGGCCGCGCGGGACCAGTGTTGGGAGGGGAGCGTAGGGGCAGTGATGGCTGCAATCCAGGTGCCCAGGATCTTGGCAGCATGGGCTTTAAGGTCGAGCAGGCCCATGCCACCATGTCAATGAGGGCCAAACATGACCTCAAGCCGCTCTGGTGGTGGGCGGCCTGACCAGAGCTACCCTTGTAGAAGGGCATACATAGATTTGAAAAAACCTGGGGAGAAGGCGATGGCGTGGGCTCCAAACAAGACTTTGGAGAGGAGCATAGAGTTGGCTAAAACAACCCTGCCTGTAAGGGAAGTAGGGTGGGCTCTGAGGGAGGTGATGCGCTTCATCACGTTGTCTAGAATATGACTTTCCATTACTGCTGAGGCATTACCGCCTACCTCCATCCACACGCCCAGATGGCGGACAGGCCCTATGGTAGGGTGTGGCGTGAAGGGGAGCACAAGTGGGGCGGTGTGGGGTGAGCAGGGAGGGCGAGCACGTGTGCGAGTAGATGGACTGGGCTGAGCACTAGTCTCTGGGGCCCAGCAGGTTTGATACTGACCAAGGAGGATGATTTCGTTTTTGGAGGCATTCAGTGCAGTATTACTTACCCGGGAAAACTCCTGGATGAGAGCTTCAAGTGCGCGTGCATCTTGATTGTTAGACACCCCGACTACACAATTGTCTGCAAACGCCATCAAATTGACTGAGGCTTGGCCTGGTGCATGAACCCCAGTGAGGCGAGCATTCACTTTTTGAAGTAGTGGGTCAAGGCTGAAGTTATATAAGAGTGAAATAAGGGGGTCCCCTTGGCGTAGGCCCCTTTGAGGGCGGACTACTTCCGTGAGGAATTCAGGGCCACGCACTGCCATTGTTGCAGATTCTGTGAGCATCATCACCCAGCTGATGAAGTGAGGGGGTAAGCGGAAGTGGTGGAGGCAGGCCCTGAGGTATTTCCAGTTTACTCTATCATATGTCTTCTGTTGGTCCAAGAATACTAGTGCCCCAGAGGCTGTGGACTGGCTTGCATTAGCCACAGAGTGCACATTGTCCCAAATCAACCTTCTGGGTATGATACTGAATTGTTCTGGAGAGATGGTGTCAGAGGCTATAATCTCTAGACGGTTAGCCATGATTTTAGTTGAAATTTTTGTATCCGTGTTAGTTAGAGAAATGGGGCACCAGTTGGCTAGGTCTAGCTTATCCCCTTTCTTGAAGAGTGTGATGGTGAAGGCCTCTTGCCCTCCTGGTAGAAGACGTGTATCCAGAAGGCTCTGGTTAAGGGAGGCAAGCAGCAGTTGGGATATAAATATGAAGTACTTCTTATAGAACTCATATGGAATGCCATCAGGGCCTGGGCATTTATGTTTTGGTTCACCACGGATGGCGGACCAGAGTTTGGTTGGAGGAATCAAATTCATTAACTCCGAGTATCAGGAAATGGTGCGGATGTGAGTGTTATTGAGAAATTTTGCCATTTCAGCCAGCTGAATTGGATCAGATTGTTACAACTTGGAGTAACACTTTTGTATTTCGTTCGCCACTTTGGCTGGTGTATCTGCGATGGAATCATCTGACCTCCACACCTGTGTGCAGGCCACGCTCTGGCACAGTGCAAAGAATTTTTTAAAAAATAAGCAGAGCATGTGCCACCCTCTATAATATGTTTGTCCCTGTACTGAACACAAACCTGATGTTTGTGTTGCCTTTCAAGCGCGTTAAGGTGGGTGTCTGCTTCTGCCCACTTCCAGCCCCAAGCAGGGCTGTAGCCCTTGGCTGGGATGTTGGACTCCAGGTGTGCCAACTCTGCCAGAGCGCGCAATATGACAGCCGATGTAGCTCATGAGTGTCAGGAGGAGAGATGGTGAGCATGGCGGATGGTATCCGCTTTGAAGGCTGACCATGTGAAAACAGGGTCCGCGCAAAACAGTGTAATAAACTCTTTTGCTGAAGTCGCTGATTCCACCCATGTGGAAAATCCTGGTGATGTGATTTCAGGTGGGCGGAGTTTTCACCAATGCAGAGCCCTAGCCTTGTGATGGGTAAGTGGTAGGTTATTGAGACCAGCCTGTGGTCGGTGAAATCGCTTTTTGATGTGTGGAAGTGGGAAATATGGGATCAAAATTTCACTGGCGCGAGGATAAGGTCAATGCGGGACATGGACCTTAATTGGCCATTGTGGAAGTGGGGCGCGTCATGTTTTTGAGCAGCAGAGCTTGCTGCAACAGTGCATCTAACAACCTGAGGGTGGCCTTTAGAACGCGAAGTTCTACATGATCCTGGGGGCGTGGGATTAAGAAAGGCCAACGGTCTGTGGATGTGTTTAACCCACAGTTCATGTCACCAACTATGAAAGGGTCAGGGGGTAATGGAAGGGATTTGACCAATGAGAAAAATCCTGACGCTCTCATGCACAGGTCAAGGCATAAATGTTGACAATAGTGTGTGCCACATTGGCCCACGAAAATGTGACAACAAGGACTCAGCCATTGAGGAAGGATTCAGATGATAAAAGTTTAAAAAATTGTTTTTCCAAAAACGCACCCCACAGTGCTCGGATTAAAAGGATAGGGAAGGGAGGAGCATGGTTTTCCAAGAGTCCTCAGAACCTCACGGACAGTGGGACTCCTGGATGGCCAGGATGTCCATGGGTAAATTTTTTGTAAAAAACTCAGTTTCCTAGCCTGGGATGGCAAGGCCTTGAGTCCAGCGATATTCAACATCCCTAAAGTGAAGGCTTCCCCCATCACACCTTAGGTGCGAGGGGGTGGGCACCCAGGCTCACTAGCCTCCTCTGGATCCCCACAGGGCTTCACGGTGGCATGGGTGTTTGCAGCAACGCTATCAGAAGATTTGTTAATTTTAGAAGACAAGTTCACGTTGGCTTTTGCCTTTGCTTTTGGTTTCCCTGCTGTCAAATGAATTTTTACAGTGCAGACGAGTTCAGTGCACCAACGTTCAGGTCAAAAAAAATTTTCAGGTAGGGTGGAGACCAAATCAGTTCCAATTGGGGCTTGGTTGCAAAGGTTAAGTGAGATCGAGTCGCCCATTGGATCCTCAGATTGGGTGGCCCAATAAGCTTGGGCATCCCAACCTGATTGGTTGAGGGATTCCTGAGATGCTTCTTCTGCAAAGGTTTCAATGTCCTCCCGGCGTTGGGAGTGTGGGATAGCAGAGGTGACCTTGGCCGCTTCCTTGGCCGCAGCCCTGTGGGCCTGTTTGGCCTTCTTTTGCTCTTGAGGGGAGACTGGCTTTACTAATAAGTAGCAGCCTTGTGCTCCCCACAGGAAGGCCTCTTTGGTACTGGTGGTTGGTTCATAGTGAGCCTCCCCGTTGGTCATGGCTGCCAAGGGGTGCTCTTGGTATGTGATGCCCTCCTTGGTGAGGCATGCGTGTGCCTTATGGCTGAACGCGTCACAATGGGTGCAGATGGGGGGTGCGCTGTCTACGGTTACTTGGAAAGGGTGGGTGGTATGCCCTTCAATTTTAATAAAAGTGAGTGTGGGATCTGGTTTAGGTCCTTTTTCGATCTCCTTGGTTGGGGTCAGAACTGCAATGACTTTGCCAGTGCAAAGATGTGTCATTAGCGTAAAGCGTTGAATCTTGAAGGATTGTATTTCACCATATACGGTGAGACCAGCTTTCAGATGCTGCTCCAGAACGGCACGCTTGACTGTAGTGGGCAAAAAGTCAAACGTGAGGAAAATTTGGTTGGATTTTGTCCATCTGGTGCGCTTGGTTTCGACGACCTGCTGCCCTTCAGGGAGGTCAATCACTATGCGCACTGCAGCAGCTTCGTCTGCTGCCTCCTTGTTTTTGAGACTGAGATCCAGCCAACTGCGTGACATGGAGTGAGGTGCAACATACACCGCATTTGGGAAATAAGTGTGCACATCCCACAAAATTTTTCCCACAAAGCTGTTTGTTGGATATCCAGGAACACCTGGACTTTGTAATCCACTGACTAGAGTGTTTGAGAGTGCGGCATGTTGATGTACTGGTTACATTGCGCCTGCCAAGTGAGGATTTCTGGGGAAATAGTAACTGCCACTTTTTTTATTTTTATCTAATCTGCCAGTTTCTCCAGGGTGTTTTTGAACGTTGGAAGTCACGGGCCTACCACCTGTGCCTCTTACCTTACTTGCCCAACTGCTCCCTGACATGGGCGCAGACTAATCTCCTCTGTGAGATTATCAAACTAAATTTAGACTTGAATTGAATAAGTTGCAAAAGTGATTGCAATGAGAGAGAAAAGTTTTCTTCATTGTGCCCCATAATGATCATTCTCCTAGGATCATGACTTCACCATACTGTGGCTAGATGATCAATTATGAATATATATCATGTTAATCTTAATTTATACCTACCTTTTATCTAAATTTATTAAGTATGACAGAAATTATTCATGGGTATAGATTTACTATGGCAGAAGTTAAAAGGATCTATTTTATAGCTTTTTAAATAATATTTTGAGAAATTGACCTTGTCAGGAGAGAGATCTGTGTATCCCCCTGTAGGCTGGGACCACCTAGTGCTAAAAAGATCTTGTCAGGGGACAGAGGTCATGTAATCAGAGAAGTTGAAGAAGCTCCAAGGAGGAACTATAACCTGTGAATTATTGTGTTTTTCATGTACTACAATAACCATCTCACGTGTACTAGCTTCTCCACAGTTCTCTGAACCTCAACACTCTTAAACAATTATTGAAAAATTTTCATTGAATCATCTTATTCCCATTTTTTGGGTCTTTCTATAAGTTTGTAAATCCTATTGCTCTTGTGTTTTCTCAAGTGGAAAACAGGAAATTGGGGAAAGCCATCCACATTAATGTGCTTCTCTCCTGCCTGGTGCAGTATCATGTATAAGTAACCTTGGAACTCACCACCCCATCTTGCAAATCTTCCATCCAGGACTTTCATGCTTGTCAATCATTTCATTGACTCGTTGTCTTTAAATTACTTGAAGTGTACGCCATGATTGTAAGGTAATAAGGGCAGACAGCTCTAATCCCAGCTGGGCACGTGTGCTCTATTACAATGTAATTGCACTCTGCTCCAGTAAATTTCTTGATTAAAAACTATAGGGTGATTACTTATTTTTCATCAAACTGCGCTAATATGGCGCCCATACCACGTTACTGTCGTTGATGTAATCATGAAAGGTCTTTGCAAAGACTGGGTACACCAATATTATGGCTTTAATCACGTCTGTTTTAGTTGGTTTAAGGCATCTTCTTGCTCTTGTTTCTCAATTGATCAATACTCTTTTGTTAAGCAGGTGCATGAGTGGCTCAACAATGTCTGTAAATTTTGGACAAAGTGACAGTAGTATCTACCATGTTCAGGAACACCTGGGCATCTCTAATGCAATTAGGGGAACTCATCTAGAAACATCATCAACCTTTCTTTCTGAGGCATGATTTTTTTGGTCCACTTCATGGCCAGTAATTCAAACTGAATCTTCAAAAAGGAGCACCTGCTTCTCTTCAGCTTGAAGTTGTTTTCTCTCAGGCGTGTGAAAACCTCCTTCAGGTGTGTTAGAATATCCTTAATGCTTTTCTGAACACTGTGATATTGTTTAGATAGATGACACACTAAACATATTCAGATCTTCTAATTTTTATCAATTATTCTCTGAAACTTGCCTAAGGCGTTTCCCAAGACCTGTGGCATACATGCTGATTCATAAAGACCTTAGCTGGTTATCAGCTCACAATTCCCTGGGGTTCATATGACAGCTCCATCTGCCAAAATCCACATTCAAGGTTCATTGCTGAAAAGTAGCGCGAAAATTAAAAGTTGGTCCAAGGCATCATCAACGCTCAGTACTAAGGACAAATTTTTGTTAATCAGGTAATAAGCATTCTAGTGTCCAAGGCTGTTTGGTGGGTCACACCCTTCTGAACTAGCAGAAGGGGCGACGCCAAAGGACTCTTGGAGGCGTGTACTAGGCCAGCATCCTTAAGTTGTTCTGACTCCTTTGCAATAACTTATCATTTACTATGAAACAATGGTAAGGGTTCTATTGGAAGGTGTGGGTTTCTGTTTTTGAGCTCAATAGTGCTATAACCAAGAAGCCTGGAAGTCAATACTTGAAGCTGACCAAGTCGCATGGCCTATATATTTTCCATTTAAAAGGGTACCAAGCCCTGCTTGTGTTCTGTCTGCTAGAGTATCCGTCCTATGAGAAGTATGGTAAAAAGGAAAAATTGAAATTAAATACCAAAAAGAGGTATAGTTTTATTGACGTAAATTTATTATAGTATAGTATAAAGTTACTTATATGTGCCATTTAATAATATAAAAACCAAAAGGAAATATATTTATTTAATATAGGGGGAAATCTGGATGGAGGCTCTTGGTCAGGCGATGCATTCCAGATTGTATAACACCTTTCTAGAATATTTTTTAGCAAGGAAAAAAATTTAACTTGAATGTACTAAGTCAGATGAAACTTAAATATTTTAGTGAAATTGTTGGGAAAGTTCTTATTACCCTTTTGATGGTTTAACTTAATTTTCTGACTTGTGTGCCACCTAGTGAAATGCTCGCATGGCATTCTGACGATCCTTTAATTTGATTAAGCAAAAATTTATCTTAGGGATGTCTTGGGCTCAAATTGGTCTTCTTGAATTTTCCTAAATCGATTTATGCCTCACTGACTTCAAGTTTTTCTGTATGATTAGTTGATGTTACTAAGTTTACCCATTTTTGGTCTAGTTATAGATTCTCTCATGGGAGTTAATTGCTCAATATTATTCTATTATGTCCAATATCCTGATATCTGACATATGTAAATGTAATCTTCTGTAGCGCCATTATCCGCCAAGGCAGTTACAATTACACTATGTGGTCTGTTTAAAATATAATTTTAAAACAATTTATTAAGCATGTTCAAATTCATTCAACTCATAAAGGGAGAAAAGGTTTAATAGAACTTCTCTACTTGGGGGCTTTTTGGCCTTTGGTGTACCTGTTGAAAAACTGAGTGGGCATATGTGCTTTCTGAGCATAAAACAAAGAGCAGCCTCAGGATCATCAGGGTCTTATAAGGGCTGTACATTTGAAAGTTCATCCTAAACTAGATCCACTCAACTCTTCTCTTCCACTGATGGATAAGTGAGATGAGGTAGGAATTGATTCTGGATCTGCTGTGTCTATAGGAACACAACAATTCCCAAAGGATAATTTGAAATATCTTGGTATAATGATGATACCTTAGAATGTGGAGGTGCCGTATGAGCTATGTTAAAATCTTCAACACCTGGACTGACATCTGATCAAACGTAAGCCTGCTTTTTAAAGCAGTTGACCCCATAATCTGTTATTCAGTACCCAATTTTCCACAACCTGAGCCATTGACAAGATACCCAAAAGTAAACTGCCTTCCCCTTCAATTGCTCCTGTACGCTGATTAGTACCACTGCAGACTCAGATTTAGGCTCAGTTCCCACAAGTTAGGGTGCTCGTCTTTCATCATCACCAGCTCAACTTCTTTATGGTTTAGGTGCAGGCTTGTGTGGACTTTGTAATAACTTACATGCTTTATTGTATTTACCTAATTCTATCCAAGCTCTGCAGAGATCTAAGTAACGATCTCAAATGCTTCCTTAAGCGTTTTTTAACTTTATCTCAAGTATTATGACAATCGCCCCCGTGACTTAAGAAAGTACAGAAGGCTGCTATGGCAAAATTATTAAGGAGGTTTTTAGCGTTAACAATGCGCTGGAAAGCTTCATTATGACCTTAAAAATCTGAAGCAAGTGCCTGACGTTGGAAAAGGATGACAGCTGTTGAGCTCACGGCATAGGTTCTTTGACATCTTTGATATGATACTAAGATTGGAGACGGTAGGTTTTCATAATTGAACTTTTGATATACATAATCTATTGCTTTATCTATTGCCTCACTCTCAAAGCATTTAATATGGAAAATTTTTGCTGATCCTCTGTATCACTGGTGATACTAACGCTGTCCTGAAGATTTAACTCAGTAAGCACTCCCAAAACCTGCATGGTTATTTCCGCAGAGGGACAGGGGAAGCCCAAGACACTGTGGAGTACATGCATAAGATGTAGGGGAGGTAATTGTGAGTTAGGCGCATTGGCTAGTAAGACTTTCTCAATGGATTTAACAAGAGTAATTCATGACTAACCAGCAAGAAACTCTCTCAAAAAGCCAAATAAACAATAGTTTGGTATTAGACTGGCTAAAAGTCAAAAGATCTTGTACCAAAGAAATTCAAACTCTTTAATAATAGGTAGTTTCAATGGAAGACATACAACATGCCAAGTAGATACCTGCCTTTCATCATGAATATAGCAACTCATGATAGCAACAAAATCCACAAGGCCCCATCTTTCTTATAAGCTTTAGGGCCCACCTAACATTTTTATAATTCATCATCTGAGGCATGTGACCAAAATAAATTTTGGTGACCCCCCACCTTAAACCATGATGTCACAAATTAGTGATTCCTGAAACACCCTTGCTAATGCATCGTTTTTCAAGCAAATCAAATCTAAAATCAAGTTCTAAGTTTGAATTTGGTTTTATTTGGATTTTGGATCTTCGACCCCACTCTATCAGAGGTATATAAGCAACCACCCTCCTCAGTAGTTTCCTCTTGGTCATCAACTCAAGATAATAAACTGTATGAAGTTTAATTTACTTTTGCCTTTTATATTACTTTAATTTAATCTTGAAAGCGTTGAACCAGGTTGGTCTCAGTGTGCTTTAAATCCATCATGTATGCCCCCTATGCTTGACCTCCTATGTCAAGCTGGCTTTAATGACCCCGCCAATGTCTTAGATCAGCATGCAGCTAATTTAATAAAAACACCTTACATAATTAACACCAAGATTGGCATGGCATAAATTACTGCACTAATTGTTTCAGAGGCCATCATCCCAACTCTTAGGCTATATCGACCCATTGTCATAGGCGTCCTGTATCTCACCCGCCTGGCCGCTGTTCTTATTTGGCACTTTCTCCTGGAGTAATCTAGTACGTACATATGGGGCAGAGCATAACCAGTCTGCACTGGGTTGAGACAGTATGACCACCATATCAAAACTTGGTAACCTGGGCCCCCTACTTGATTTGACGTTGGTTGCATCTTGTATGTTGTTTTTTTGGCTCCAGCTTACTATGCTAAGGTATTGTTGACATCCAAATTGCAATCACCTGCTGCCAACCATGCGACCCATATACAGACAAGTACATTTGCTATAGAAACTTCGCCTCTGCCAAACAGCTTTCTGCCCACCATGAACAAGATAACCTTGGTCAACATCAAAAAAAGACTTAGTATGAAATGGGGTCAATTTAATACTACCCAACACAGTACGCTGACAACGTCCAAAAGGTCCTCTTCATTGGTTCATTTTTGATGTGAGAAGCACATGACTGGCTCACAAAAGCCTTGTAAGAGGATGAGAACTTGGACTGAACTATAACACATTTAAGGAGCGCTTATTGAAAGCCACTTTTCCAAAGGGGTCCAAAATCTTGGCCCTCAAAAAGTTAATGTTATCCCAGTGAGATGACAACATGAAGTATTACATATAGCATTTCTTCTCCCTGGTGGAAGCAAAACAGATTTTTGATGAACTTGTCACATTGTATACTTAACATGGCATTAACAACCACATGATGGACCTCATGCATAACCACCCTTTGTCACTTCCGCTTCCTCAAGTGTTGGAGCTGGCTAACAAATGATATGATGACAAGTTTTAATCATTGTTCCATTGGGTCGCCCTGCTCTAAGAACTAAGCTAGCATCTCGCTTAAACATCAGCTTGGAGGAGTACGAGTGCCATGTTGATGAGAAAATCTGTTTCTTCTGCCACACTTCTGGTCACTTGTCCCACAATTAACCATGGAGGGAACCTGCTCAAACACCATCTCTCGTGAAAATGAACAGCAATTATTATCCATAACTGGTCTTATCGCTCAAAAATCATTTCCGTTGGCAGCTCAATTTCTCTCTTGAGGCTCTTATTGATTCCAGTTCTATGCAAAATTTTGTTGAACCATATGTTATTATAATGGTAGGTCTCAACTGCAGCGCTAAGAGCACTATCATGACCCTAGGAAATGGCTCTAGCATTTAAGATGTTCCTTGTGAAGCGCCAATTAAACTTCTTCTCAGAGAGATCCAGGCCACCCAGTTTTGGTTCAGGCTAACAAACCTCAACTGAGGATTCTGTATTTACAGTGGTTGATAGTGCAACGCTTAAACTGGAACATGAAAAACAAGGGCAAATGATCGCTCAATAAGAGACTTTTCAACATCTGATTATTGACTATGAAGATCTGACAAATTACCTCCAATCCAACTCTTAAGACCCATTGTGGGGCCATTCTCAAATACTTGAAGAGCTGGTTGAGTGTGTGTTGGGATTTTTGCCCACATTCCCAGCCTGCTAGATTATCTGGTATCACTAGGGAAAAATTCCCTAAAGCAAAGTGAATTGGAAATCGGTTGACCCAAATTTCAGAGGAACTACATTCAGGTGATTTTAGGATATTTTTCTGGTCGTATCTGTCAGGGATCAATCTAGATGAATACCTAATATCTCATTGGGTAGAGCAGCCGACGAAATAAGGGCATCTGATAGTAATTAACTATCAGGTGTACTTATTGGTATTGGTCAAATTTCATCACTGACTGGTTGGGAATGTTTAATGAGTTGTGAGGCGAGTGATGCCACCTGCAACTAGCGAATTGATTGGTTATTTAAGTGACCTGCCATAATGGGTAAATAGTCCCATTATCTAAGCAGGTTGCTAGCCAATTATGGGTAATTCGCTTAGATCGAGAGGAAAATATTAGAAATACATTTTTGACTCTTTCCATTTGAGGTCTCAAGGATGTCCAACGTCAGAATCCTAGTCAGGATGGGGAAGACCATTGCTGCCAAGATGAGGAAGGGTGATTCAATGGCAACGGCTCCCATTTCATCGAAGAGGTGTCAACCAAGGGTTAGATGGCTGAATCCCCTATAAATTCCCTAAGATCCACTCTAATAAAAATAGACATTTAAACAGATAAACATTAATAAAAAACATTATTAGTTTTATTGTTGATTCAGTAATAGTTAGACTATCAGCATCTAGCGTGAAGATTCCATCTCAAGGATATTATTGCAGAAGGCAATAATTGGTAGACTCTCAAGAAGAGTAGAGATCTGAGCGGGGATCTAGAGATGAAAAGAACCACGGCTAAGGGATTGTTGCTGACTGTGTGTTAGGATGAAGGAGACTGTCATCAGAGGATCTTAACGAAGATAAAGTGGACAGGATTATAGGGAACAAATCCTAAGAGTACAATATTAAAGTATTAATCAGAAATACTGGCCAAAGCGTTGGGCCTGAAATTATTCTATCTCAACTACGGGTAATAGTCATCATACTATTATCAGATTAATTATATTCTTACAACGCGAGGTGCATGA